>RJWM01000006.1:371688-495266 GCA_004363535.1 Dasyprocta punctata
CTTGCGCTTGCCAGGGCAGGCGCTTAAGCCACTGAGCCAAACTCCCCAGCCCTGGTTTTTTGAGGCAGGGTCGCACTATGTAGCTCAGGCCGGCCTTGCGCTCGCGTTGTAGCCCAAGCTGGCCTCGAACTCACAACGCTCCACCTACCTCAGCCTCCCGAGTGCTGGGATTAAAGGCGTGCGCCACCACGCCCGGCTTCCATCAGGACATTCTAATTGGGCAGTAAAGTTTTTGATGAGCTGAAAGCCAAGTCAGTAAAAAAATATGGAAAGTAGTAAAAGTAGTGAATGAACTTCATTATGCTTAGCAGCCTATTCTGAAGAATTCTGATTTCCACACATCCTAATCAGTAACACAAAGCACAGTATCTAGTGAAAGAAAAGCCAATCCATCCAAGATTTGGAGCCATAATGTTCTTGTTTTTCACAAATGAAGTGAATTTTTTGAAATCCCAACATACAATTTGTGTATTTATGTATCATATCATATAACATTATTATGGAGGGGGTACTGTCACTTTTACGGTGCTGTTCATGCTGCTTTTGGATGATGTAGTAGTTTGTTATTCCTTTTATGTTTAGTTACTGTCTGAATGTTTCTGTGTGCTTATGTCTTCAGAAATCTTTTATGGAACTAAACAGTGCTTTTAATCACTCTTCAATACCAAATACTTTGAATTTTCCTCCTCCAAGGCCTCCTAAGAATCTTTGCAGGGTGAATCAGTCCTCAGACTTAATGCTAAGCTACCTATAGTTTACCTGTCATTCTGTCTTACTTTTTACAAAACTTTTTTGTCCCAATACTCCATGTGTAAAATTTCTGTTTTCCACATGTAAAGTTTCTTTTGCAATCAGAAAAATTACATGTCATAATATCTACACCAAAATGCTAGAGTTCATCAGAGATATAAGGAACAAATTAGGTGTAATAAAGACAATTTCTAACGGACCCCAAAAGATAAAGTAATAGTGAATTTCAAGGGGATTATCAAATTAGCTCCCAGAGGGCATGGGATAATTGTGTAGAGAACAATTAAAGGAAAGAACTCTGCTAATGTAATTTTCTTACAATTACCCAACAGTAAGATTATGAATGTAGCTCTGTGGCTGACAACTCAAACCATTTAGTGTGCTAGGAATAAGACCACTCCCGGCAAATGTCCTGGAGATAACACTGGGTGTGCCTGTTACTCTTGCAGAAAAAAACATGCAGTTATGCCTAGTTATTTCTTTTGTCTTTCCTGCTTCCTTGCTTCCTTTGTAAATTAATTGTCTTTGGTGTGTACATCATATCTCTTCATTGGTTCCACCATGATTTGGGTCCTAAATTCATCATCAAAAACAAACAAACAAACAAACAAACAAAAATGATAGTAACTCAACCTATAGGGAAAGTAGTTCTTTTCTTCCCCAAGCCAAAAAAAAAAAAGTGTTTTTTTAATCAGTCATCATTGCACATCTGTTGTTAAGTACTCCTCACAACCACGATATGTGTTGGTATAAGGATCCCCATTTTACAGGTTAGAAAACTAAGGCTCCCAGACATCAAGTGACAGAACCGAGATGTTCATCAAAAAAACTGACTCTCAGCCCAGCCCTCTTTCCACAGCTGTTCCTCAGGCAGCACAGGTGTGTGTTCCTACCCAAAGCAGAAAAATCAAGACTTTTAAACACTCATAAAAGCTACATTCCTCATCAGGAAAAGCTCATGGAGTTGCTGTAGGTGGTAAAGGGAAGTAAAATAATCTCTTCCTTACTCCCCACCTCCTGCAGGTCTTACCCAACTCATTTTTAGCCCCCTATTTCTCTCTCCCTGCTGCAGGTATTTTGCCTGCCTCCTTAATATTGGCTTGCCCTCTTATAGGGGAAACTAGCAGTTGCTGGGATCAGGAAGGGGTTACTTTCACTTTCAGGGCTTTGTTCCTGCTTCCTTTGGATGAGAGTAGTTTGTATTATTCCTTTTATGTTTGTTTACTATCTGAATCCATGTCAATTTATGCACCCTTGGCTCTGAACCAGTGTTTATTTATTTTCAAATTGTTAATATTTTTAATCAGTATTTTTCAAGTAAAGGCACTATGTGTGTTTGGCAGACCAACAAAGTAGAATGTAGAGAGTCAGGTTTTAAAAGTAACCATATAAGGTGAAAAGTCCCTTTTTGTGTGGCTGCAAGCATTCAGTCTGCTGGTTTTATCAGGCATGATATTAGTTAATATTTATTGTAACACTTTATAGTGTAGCCCCTTGAGTCCCTCTGGATTATGCACAGCCCAAATGACGTAACATTGGAAAATGCAATAAATCTGAAGTTAAAACCACTTCTAATGGGAAGTTTCTTTAAAGCTGTAGAATTAAATTGCCTCCTCCAGGATGAGAGAGACGGTGTGGAGAAAGCCCAAGGGGATCGGGTATGCTTTTTGTGGGTGTTGTCCTCTGCACTGGAATGCTGAACTGCAGGTTGGATTATTTTGTTTATTTTGTTTAAAATCCTCTATTTCTTTGCCCTAATACTCCATGGGGTAACAGATCCATTTGTATATAAGTATACATTAAAATATAACCTTTGGTCTTTTTATGTATCTATCATTATTCTTATCCTACTTTTGAATAACCAGGTCCATAGAAGTAGAATTAAGAATATAATTAGTCACAGAATCTTACCCTTTGCAAAATTCTAGTCATCACCCAGTTCATTTTTGCCAGCTCCTAAGTGGATCCCTGCAAGGAAAAGCAACTGAATATCCAAAGTATCTCATACTTTACACCTTAGAAAATTCTTTGTTGTACTGTTTTGAAAAGAGACTCTCTAGAACTTATACCCTTAGCCTTGGTGGCTCTTTTTGAGACTGCATAAAATCAATATTCTTCTCCTTCCATGACATTTTAGATATCTGAAGGTAGTGGCAGTGATCTTGTCTTTTTCTCTCTAAAACACCAAGTTTTTCTAGATCTGTCCACCTGTTTTCTTAGGCCATAGTTTGTTTGTTTATTTATTTATTTATTTATAATTTGTCTTTTTGAGACAGGGTCTCATTATGCAGTTCAGGCTGGCCTTGAGCTCACTTTGTAATCCAGACTGGTCTCGAACTCGCAATGATCCTCCTGCCTCAGCCTCCCAAGTCCTGGAATTACAGGCATGCGCCACAATGCCCAGCTCTCATAGTTCATTTATATTCATAGTTTTTTATGTCAACATAGCTAGAAACTAGGAAGCAGTAAGGACAAAGTAAGCTATGATCTCTGCCCTTCGGGAAATTTTGGTCTAAAAATAGTGAAGTGCTAACAGCCATAGTGTGGGCATCAGATTAGCCTTGGAAATTAGGGGTGTCAAGTAAATTTTTTAGAGTATAAACCATATAAGCAAAATTTGAAGAACACTGTGAGTTGCTCAAGGGAGTAACTAAATGTGGAGGCAAAGATATTCCAGCAAGGACCAGCTGATTGGAAAGGCTGAAGATGAGAGAGTGCATAGTGACCTTTAAGGAGGTAAGGGTGGTTCAGTCTGATTGAGGCACTATATGGGAGGGTAGGGAATGGGAAGAAAGGTATGAAAGAGAAAGAACTGATAAGTGGAGAGATGAGGTCCAACAGGGAAGTGAAAGGTGATGTGGAATCCTGATCAATGAATATCCATTGTTCTCTTGGTTACAGAATTAAGTATGAGTAACATAAAAGTTTTTCTATGGGGTCATTTAGGTTTGGGATTATTTTTCATACTGTTGTTAGACTGAATATTCAATCATTAGGGTCAGATAATGTTCTTTTGTAGCATGACTTTCAGAGAAAAAAAAGGAAGAGCTAATATTGCTTACATTCTGATGATTTTGAGATTCCGGGTGACTTCTACACCCAGGATGATGATAATAATAATCATCATCATAATACAGCACTGTGGGCCTGGACCTATTATACTAAGAAACTTAATACCCACACTAACTTTGTGAAGTAGGTATTATTTTCAAATACATACAATTTAAATAATGTATCAAAGGTTAGAATGTTAAGTACAGAGCTAGGATTTAAATCCATGCCCTAAGAATGAACGGGAAAGATTTAAGTTATGAACAAAGAAAATATGCTGATTCTGCAAAATTCAGGACATTCAGGGACATTGCTCCAGTTTGCTGTTTATAGTCACACCACACTCAGCAGTGTGGTCATGTTCAACAAATGCAGCAAATATTCACCCGTGTTGTGCATCTCACCCATAGGCAGAACTACATGGAGAGATCACTCTCCTGGTGGTTTCCAGGAGTTGGCCTGGGTTTTAATCTCACTTGTTGTTCCCTACAGCCCCAGTTACTCTCTGTCTTGGTTACTTTTTGCTCGTTGCTGAGACAAAATATCTGACGCCCAAAATTAGGGAAGGAAAAGTTTATTCTTACAGTTTCTCAGGAATTTCAGTCTATACTTAAGTTGGCTCCAAGACAGCATGGGGTGGCAGGACTGCCATTCATGGCGGCTGAAAGCAGCAAGGTGCGCTGGCCAGAGAGAGAAGGAAATGGAAGCGGAAGACCTGCCTTCCCTTACACTGTATGTCAACTCCACCCCTGGGTGGGTACAGCAAACCGAACACAAACAAGCACCAAACTTAGCCCCATCAAAAGTATATGAGGACTTGGGGGGACATAGCATACCCAATACACTCTCCTTGCCTCTGCCTACTGTTAAAGAGGGTTTAGCCTACCTAGTGAGAGTAGAATAATCATAGTAACAGTGCACAAAAGAATGTTTGAAAGAGCCTTACTTCTAATGAAACCTTTCCAAGCCAGACCAGTGATGCTGGCAACAATGTGTATATAGTTGCCCCAGAAAAATATATGGTTTTCCTCAAGTGTTGAGTTACACTGGATTTGTGCAGGTAAGTGCATTTGGAGAATGAGAATGCTGAGTAAGAGAGGAGTTGAAGTGATGATCCATAGTACCTGTGTTTGATAAGAAAAGAAGTAAAAATAAGATTTGCTTGATGCATGTAGATGTAGCAGGAAAGGAGAGAGATAAAAGTCTGTGCAGAAGTCCAAAAAGAAGTGACTTGGGGCCACTGCTTCACAGCATTAATAGGAGACTAGAGGCTCTTAAGTGAGCAAGATACTTAAATTTTGTTTCAGAGGAGATTTTCAGCACTCTTCCCTGCCTTCTTTAGTGTTTTCTAAACATGTATCAGTTGCTTACTGACTTAATTAAAAATATGTCATAATGAAAATGTTCCATAGGCCAGATCAAAGCTCCTAATTACAACCAAGGTGAAGCTACTTTACTAATTTCATGTCACTTTATAATCTTTAAGCCCATGTTTGAATATTTGAGCATGATGGTTATTGCACTGTGTGATTTATGTGATTAGGTAAAAACAGAGGTCACAGACTAGTTCTGTGATGCAAATTTATGCTGCAGATTTACATGTTCAGTAAGAAGTGCCATTAAGATATTACAGTAGTTCTCACTTTTGTTATTATTCACTAATATTTATCTTCTTTATTGATCTTTTCTCTAGCTGACCTAGAGCTTTGAATATAGAGACAGGATCTGTGCCTACTCCATAAAGGTAGAAGATATGTGGTATTGACAAATGGTAAATAAATATATGAAAAAAAATGTTTAACATCATTAGTCATTTTAGAGATGCAAATTGAAACAACACTGAGATTCCATCTCACCCCAAAAAGAATGGCTGTCATCAAGAAATCAGCCAATTACAAATGCTGGAGGAGATGTGGAGGAAAAGGAACCCTTCCTCACTGTTGGTGGGAGTGTAGACTGGTACAACCACTGTGGAAATCAGTGTGGAGATTCCTCAGAAAACTAGGATTAGAGGTTCCATTCAACCCAGCTATTCGCCTTCTGGGTATCTTTCCAGAAGAATTGAAAATATCATACCACAGTGATATATGTGCACCCATGTTTACAGCAGCACAATTTGTGACAGCTAAATCTTGGAAACAACCCAGATGCCCATCAACCAAGGAGTGGATAAAAAAAAGATGTGATCTTTTTATACAACAGAGAACTACTCAGCCATAAAGAAGGATAAACTTGAGACTTTTATAGGTAAATGAATGCAACTTGGGACCATACTCTTAGGTGAAATAGATCAGACTCACATGTGTAAACATCATATTGTCTCCCTGGTGTGAGAAACTGAGAAAGTAAATATGGTCTAAAATGTGCAATAGATATTGTGAAATGGGAAGAAACTGTTCAAAAGGAAGAAGAAACTAGGATAAGTAAAAGGGGAAAGAATGAAAGAGACAAGGAAAAAAGTGCAAGTCATTTATACTATTAGTGTCTCTTAGTTCATTGAAAAGGAAAGTTTGTGCTAATATCAGTTGGAGAAATTTTTATGTCTATATCTTGTATTCTGAGCAACTACTTTAAATATAACATGCAATGTATTAGCTATTGCTATTCTATTATTTTGTTATGAAATTTCGTTTTACCTTTTTTCCATAAAATTTAAAAAAAAATTAAAGGAAGATGTGTGGTGTTGAGACTTAGGGGTTTCCAATCCACTTATGTAATGATGAGACACGTGAGATCCTGACAGGTAAAATGATCTGTTGGGAGTTCAGAACTGGGTAATGTAGAAGCCTGAGCCAGAACCCAAGTCAGATTCTGGGTTCTGTTTTTGGCACCATACCTTGCTGACACAGCTCATTGAATCGGATTCTTTTGTGATCTGTATATGTGAGGGATCAAAAAGAAGTTTATTTTCCCAGATAGTGTTTGCTGACATGTGCTTTTCAATGTGGCTCACAGAAAAAATGGTGATACTTGTCTAATGCATTAGAATAAAGAGCAGACTTGGCGAGCAGCTGAGGTCACCAGGGACATTGACTGGCATAGGCACTGCCAGGCTACCGAAGAGGATCATCTCTTCACAAATGTCTTGCACTGGAAAACCGTAAGTTAATATGAGAATGCTTAGACACCTGTACTATAGTGCACAGACATGGTAACTTCCCGTTGTGTAAAAGAAACATAGCCCTCTTTACTGTATTTATTGAAGTACAATTTTTTGTTTTAGAAAATTTTGCTGTCTATATAGAAGTAATCTGGCACAAATTATAAGTATATAATGTTTATAAATAGATATATTTTTAGTAGCCACCTTGAAAGATTGCTTTGATCCATAAGAACATGTTTTTTGAAGAAATTTTCATGCTACCTGTCAAATATGTCACTTAGTCCCCACTGTGAGATAAAGGATATAAGCTTCAACTAGAAAACAACAAATGCATGAGTCAGATATTTTTCTTTCAAAGCTACGCAATTCGTGACCTTTTTTCTTTGTCCTGTGTATATGTGGGAGTTTTACAATTTTATTTAAAATCAAGGGCAAAAGGTAGCAATACATTTTTATCAGGCAGGCCGTTGCATTATCTCTGTTGCTCAGTCAGGTGCTATGGTATATGCTGCTTCCAACACAGTGTATTCTGTGGTTGTAATAGCATGTTCTCTCAAGGTCATAACTGACTTTTCAGACCTTTAGAATTGAGATAAATACTAACCCAGATAATGTGCTGCACTTGTTTGTGTTTTGATACAGAAACTGATATTTATATGGGTATTTTTCAAGATATCTTTTAGAACAGGTTAGCAGTTTGTAGATAAGTCCTTAAAGAAATTGTTTCTTAACTCCGGAGTAGATTGGCAAGGCACCTGTATAGACTGCATAGCCAGGGCTTGGAAGCTTGAAATGGCTGGGAGTTTGAAGTGGTCAATTCTAGAAGATCTCTTATGATGATGCACCCTTCCCCGCCGGTGGCCTTTCCTGTTGGCACCTCCCATCTTCTTATCACTAAAATCTGTTGATACTAAGAAAAATTGGAAGCTTCAAAATGCCATTTAAATGTGGCAGTGTTTTGAATCAAACTACTGGTAAAGAGAGGAGGACACTGAGTAGCAGTAATAACACTAGCCACATTTGTTGAACATTTATAATTTTAATAGCAATCAGTAAACCAAATCTGTCAGACTTCAACACAACGTTACATGAATTCTTCTTGATGGAGGGGTGGTGTGAGTTTCTGAAGGGTCATTGGAGGCAGAGAAAAAGGCACAAGGAGGGGTACAGCCAACCTGTATTAGTTGTTTCAGATGTTGGTTTGGACTAGGTAGGGAGGCCACAGCAAGTGATGCAAAGAACAACTTGTTGGCTTACTGTGCCCTGCATTACTAAAGTGTGAGTACTGTGGTAGGCTGGAGCTGGCCCTTACTGGCTAACGACTGCTAAATTTTCAAGAACTTTGCAAACTCACCTGTAGATAGTTATCAACATTGAATTACTTCAATTAAAGAAGTTATTAATGTTCAATTAAAGAAATTATTTTTTGAAACAAAGACAACAAATACTCAAAACTCATCACTCCCTTATTTTACTAACATTTTGTTTATACTGATGAGGTTGTTTGTATGTGTTATCTTCCCAGCTCCATGCTTATTGCTGTCATGTTGGTAGCTTGAAATTGACCATTATGGAAGTATTTGTAACATGGAAGTAGGCAAATGCTACAAATCAGTGTGTGTGTGTGTGTGTGTGTGTGTGTGTGTGTTTCTTCCCCAGAAAGTCACTGGTTTACCATATACCATCATACTACTGGATCTTATGATTGTATGCCAATCTGTGGGAAAGAAGTGTCTGGTCTTATGCCAATGAAATATACTCATCAGTAGGTTACATACAAGTCCTCATCCTAGACTATGCTGCCTAGCTGGATGAATGTTAAAAATGACAAAACACAAGCCTATTGACTTTGAAGTATTTTCCTTTCTGTCTTCATTGTGTACGTATTTCCTAGCTGTTAAAAACTATCTTAACAGAGTATGATCATTAACATTTCCTTTCATCTTTCTATTCCCAGTGTCTACTATCCAATTAGCCTTTAATCAGTTGTTCAATAAATTGATGTGTTATGTTCCTCCCATAGAACCTAAACATGCCAGTGATTGGGTACAACACCTTAATATACTTTTTCATCTCTTTTTTAATGTGGGAAGCACATTACCGGGTTTTTTTTTTTACAGAGAAACACTTTATTCTCTCCTCCTCTTCCTTCTGTCTCTATTGTATTATTTGTTTCCCTTCCCCTTGGTCTTAATCTAAAGGCTGATCTCTTTCAGATAATTGTGAGCTTTTCTGGTGGCTATATAACTCAATCTAGCAGATTTCTGCCTCTCTATAATGATGGCCATTATGCAGGTTCCCATTAGGATAGTTTGGGAACTTAGTCAGAAACCACCTAATAAATGTAATGGGTTAGATACAAAAAACTGTTTGGAGTGCAAGATCTCTATGTGGTTATATGAGCCACCAGAACAATATGTAACTGAAGAGAATGAGCTTAGTGGAGCAGGCTGTACTTGGATGACAGTTATCTACTTGAACCTAACTAACTCAGGCTGGGAGGTCTGAAAGGCCTTGATTGAGAGCCTCACTGGAAATAGATGGAGTATCCCTGTCTGACCTAGGTACTGCCCCAGATCTGCATAGGTGGTGGACTGAATGACTGTGAGGTGACCATTGCTTTCTTTTTTGATTCCATCTTGAGAAGAAAATACGACGAAAGGGAATGAGGGATGGGCAAGAAACAGTATAAAAAAGGAAAGGATAAAGCTTAGATGCTCTTCACACTCTAAGAATGATTTTTAAAAACTTGGATGAGGTCTGGCAATGGATTGAAGCACAGGACTCTTGGAGTATGTTGTTGATGTTCATACACTGTTGATTTGAAAGACATGATCTCTCCTGAAGATTTGGTGGGGAATATGTGCAAAGTAATAGTTGTAGCATATCCTAGTAATTGCAGTAGTCAAGAGCACCTATCCTTGCTTGGGAACATAGGGAAAGCTTTGTATAGCATCAGACTTCTAAAATCTTAAAAGTTGAAATGAACTTGAGACTTCTAGAAGGGAAATTAGTGTGTTCATATGGCCCTACTATTTAGTCTTCTCTAAACAAAAAAACAAAAAAACAAAAATGCAGGCTGCAAAAGATTTGCTTTTATCACAGCCTAAACTATAACAGGACTTGGGATAAAGGGCTTCTTTTTACTGTTTTGTTCCTACTGAACAATAGTATGAAATAAGTCATCTAGAAATATTGTGGGAAAAAAATAACTGAATGAATTATGCTTTGGATTTAAGTCCTTGGAGGCTTAAATAAAGTAAATAACGTGACAAGGAATGCGAGAGTATCAGGCCTGGAAATAGATTTGGAAGTCACCCAATATCAGTGGTATTTAAAGATCATTAAGAAAAAGAACTGGACAAGCAAGAATATATTGAATGAGCAAAGCAGTAGGGACAAAACTAAAAAATACGGATATTTAAGTGGTAAATAGAAGAGAAATATTTAAGGGAAAGTGTAAAGAAAACAGAAATAAATAAGGGCATTAAGTAAGTCATTGATGATCTCATCACAGAAGATCCAGTGCAATGGCCAGGGCAGGAGCGAGACTGTAGCTTCTTATAGAGTAAATGGAAATGGTGAGGAAAGAAAAAAGAACTTGAAATACTGAGGACAGGCCCATCTTTCCAGTCACTTAGTTTGAAAGGGAAGAAAGGTGTTGGTTTCCAGGGAGCCCCCAGGTTTCAAGAAGCAAAATAACAAAAACCATGGCAGCAACAATGATGTAATTATATGAAAGATTTAAATAAGGTTCTGAATTTAAGAGTAAATAGGCAGTGAGAAGTTGAAGGTTTCAAAATAAATAGAGTAATTGACGGAGTATGGTCCTCAGAGGAATGAAAGAAGATTTGGGCCATATCTGGAGGGTAGGACTTTACTGGAGGAAGGATACTTTATCATCTGAACTGGAACAAAATGTGCAAGGATAGGTCCAAAAGTATCTAAGAAAAGGAAAATGTGTGCTAAGAGAATGTACGTATATTTGTCTCATTGAAGTAAAAAGAAATGATGTCATGTACTGAGAAGGATGTAGTTTTTGTTGGGGCTTTGTGTGATAATGGTTTGAAAATGCTGTTGAGTCAAACAGGAGTAAGCTAAACAAGGATAAATAGAAGATTGAGCAGAGTTGATGGCCTACTTGAGATTGAGGGCTGATTTATAGTGACCAGTATGAATGCTGTTTTATTTGTTTGGTTTTGGTTTTATTGATTTTGTTTTGTACAACTGTGCTAAACAGCTAGGTCACAGGAACATAAAAAGTGTATCTTTGAATTTATCTTGTGTTGGGACTTTGTTAAACAAGTAGAGGAAAAGGACAGAGGTCCAATGTAGTTGAAGATATTTGTGAGATATAGTAGTGATGAGTTTGGTATCTCAGTGGAGTAAAGCAGTGAGGCCAGGAGAGAGTTCGAGGAACTCTAATTTTGTTAGGATTAAAGAACACAGCTAATGAGAGTAAAGTCATGGAAGGACTGAAAAAAACCAGAGAATGTTGTCATCTTTGGATACTGAAGGAGAAGCAGCCCCACTTGATGACTAATTCCAGGATATGGTCCTTGGGTATGAGTGATCATGAAATTGCACAAGGTGAGGATTTGTGAACTCTTGGATGGGTTGTCTGTGTGAATACTGAAGTTACTTAGAATGCTAAGAGAATGTTAAAAATTGTTTTGAAGTGCCTCACACATAGATAAATTGTGTAAAGGAAACAGATTACTAAGAGGACTTTCATATGGAATTCAAAATGAGACTGTTACCAGAAATGTCAGGAAGTAATTGTTTAGAAGCATCCCTGAGAAGGAATAATTACTCTTTTTTGAGTGTGTGCTATCAGTTAAGCATATTTTTAAATATTTGTCTAAATCATATGTACTTGCTGATACTTGAACATTTTGTTTTGTAAAGTTGGTAATAATTTCATATGGTTCATACTTTGCTTGTATTAACTAATTTACTCTTACAACGATCTTCTAATTTGGGTTACCATTTTGCCAGCTAGGCGGCAGAGGCACAGAAATAATAATTTCCCCCAAGATCTTCTGATAAGTTGATCAGAAGATCTGCACTATTTCAGACCAAGGCAGGCTGATTCCAGATGCTGCAGTCTCTTTGATAAGGAATGCCCCTCTATCCTCAGTGCCCTTCAAGTAAGGTAGGTGAAACTGCACTCCTCTTAAATGTATAATAAAGTGAGATATATGTTGTTAAAGGAATGAATGTGGTTCTCAAGTCAATATTAAAGTCTCATTCCCACATGGCCTGTGTTTCCCCACCCCTTTCCCAAACTTCTTCCATCTGGTGATAAAAGAGTTTTCTCTTCCTTGTTGTCCAACTGAAATCTAGCATGTTCCTGGTTTCTTTGTAGGAGTTCACCGGTAGACAAGCTGTAAAGAAAATTCTAGATATTGCACGTGCAGGGTCATAAGAGCTTAAAAAAAGCAAGAAGCATTCAGTAACTGACAAGATATTCTGTATCTGGGAAATGAATCAAAATAGTAAGAAAGGTAGAATATGTAAGAGACAGTAAGAAAAGTCAGAAACTGTTCTTGCAGGCTCTTTTTACATGTTATAAATCTAACATTATATTTTCTTCTGTCATCACTCACTGAAAGATTTTAAAAGCAAATTGCCAAAGCAGGTTATAGATAAATGTCACTGATGGTGCAATTCAAGGGGAAAAACTAGAGGTAAAGCAACAAGTTAGGAAGCTGTTGCAGTTGTCCACATGAAAAGAATAGAGCCTGGCAATTCTCCTGGATGTGTGATTGCAGAGCAAGGGATGTATTCACATGACATTTAACAACAAAAATTGGCAGGTTTAGGTGTCTGAGAATGTGGGATTCTGGAGCCACTGAGATTGCCGTACAAGGAATGAAGTCATATTGAAAGGAGAGATGTAGAGTTCTATTTTATATTTGAGTGTGACGTTCCTGTAAAATCACAATAGGATACAAGTCAAAGTCTCAGAAAAGAGATTGCTTAGAAGCATGCAGATGAAAATATGTCAACCTTCCTTAACCTCTCTGAGCCTCACTCCCAAAATTGCCATGTCCCCACATCAGAAATGGCCATAAAATTTCTATTCCGTGATCTAAGTTGGTAACACAATATAGGGATAGAAATCTGGATGGACTGTGGCTTCAGATAAGATCCTTTCATGAGAATCTTCCCTTGTGGAATCATTGGAGTATCTGAGGTCTAGGATACACTCTTCAGCTGCTGAAAGCAGCACTTTCCCAGCACCATTACTCCCGTAAAAGGGAGCAGAGTATTTTCCTAATGTGAATGAATGAGTATCATACTGGGGACTCTGGACTTAGGTCATCCTAGAAAGCCATCTATATTCTTTTGGTGGACCTTACATAGGTAGTTATATATAAACCTAGTTTCTGAATTTACTATATATATATATATATATTCAGAAACTCTATGGTCTTAATTGTGAATGTGGGCTAAAAATATAATTATCATCACCCTGATAAGGAGTATATTCCAAAATAGATAAAATGGTAAAATGATATTAGTAAATATCACTAATATAGTCTAACTGAGCAGTAACTGAATCAGCGGGAATGCTACTGAGAGGAACCTGGTTCTGATAGAAACAGTAAAGTAATATTGCAAGTATGTGCAATACTTGCAGAAAGTATTTAGATATCATTCAAACAA
This sequence comes from Dasyprocta punctata, assembly GCA_004363535.1. NCBI lineage: Eukaryota > Metazoa > Chordata > Mammalia > Rodentia > Dasyproctidae > Dasyprocta > Dasyprocta punctata. The sequence continues at coordinate 385,265 of RJWM01000006.1, forward strand.
GTCTTTTCATGGGCTTAATAAATTTAATTAAGGGAATATGGAGACAACTAATTATTGCTTTCTTTTAGTTTGAAATAAACTTAATCCAGTGAGGCACTGTAGTTTTGTTCAGGTGTAGAGTTGACTTAGGTTTCAGGGATCTGTGTGTGGAAAACTAATGCCGTGGCGTGATTACTATGTATTCACCAAGAGGCCTGATGATATCATAAACGATAAGAAACCAGTGTCCTGGAACAGAATCGAAAATCTCCTGATTTGAGTAAGTCCTGGTAATCCATGCTTCCATTATTTGTCACAATAACAGATTGGTAACACAGCCCCATTTTCTGCTTCTAGTGCTCTCTGCTGCTGTCTGCACAGCAGCTCCCAGTCATTCTTTTCAATTATAAATAATGGTTCATCCTTCCATGGGCTTTTGTGAGATCTTCCTGTGCTTATGAAATGAGGCGCTGTCACTATCCTTTTGGGAAAGATCTGAGGTATAGGTGAAGCCCAGGAACCGCGTGAGAAGGCAAGAGCTTCCTCCCTCCCTAAGTTATGTTTTATGGGGTTTTTTTCATTTGTTTGTTTGCTTGCTTTGTTTTTTGCCTCTTGACATTTTGAGTGATGTGAACTTCCATGAGTGTGGGGCACATCTGTCTAATACAGGCCTTTTACTTTGGAACTTTCTTCTATGATAGATATAAATAATGAACCTCTTTGTTATAAGAGGTTATGTTACAAAGCATAATCACTTAAGCAAAGAGCATCTTTTGATCTTCATACCTTTGGTAATAAAAGCTGAGAACAGAAATAGGCCAAGGAATTTGGGGCAGAAACAACCTAAAGCATTTCTTTTATCTGTTCACAAAATTAGGTACAGAGAACTATAGGAATAGTGAATGAAATGGCAATTATTAAGGAAGATGAAGGACAAAATGAGGCCACCTGAATGATAATTTTTTTTTTTGCTCTCTTCTTGTGATTCTTTGAAGATTAGAGGATGTTTTAACAGTTTTTAAATACTGATTTGAGAATTTATCTTTAATAAGCTGTCAACAGGCTGGATGTGGTGGTGCAAACCTATAATCCCAGCACTCCTGAGGCTAAAGCAGGGGGATCACCGCAAGTTTAAGGTTAGTCTGGGCTACATAGTTCAAAACCAGCCTAAACTGCATAGCAAGACCCCCCCGTCTCAAAAAAAAAAAAAAAAAAAAAAGTCAGCAAATAAACAATGATATATGTGTGTGTGCATAAAAAATTTTAAAAACTGGCTTGTCTAGTGACTGTCACCTTCTGAATATCAAACTGTATATTCATAGAAAATAGAAATCTAAACTATGTAGTTATAAATACATACAAAAAATCTTCTTTCCTCACCTATTTTTAAAGTTTAAGTTCTATTGCCAGATTTTGTTGTTAGACACAATGTCTATTATATGAAATTTATCAGCATTCCCTCCCCCTTCAGATCCAGCAGAATTCATGCATCCAGATAAGTAATAGACTGTTAAGGGTAAAATGGGACCTCCTCAACAGAAATGATACTAAGCACAATTCACACTTAATGAAAGATAAATAGATCTATATGCAAATGCCAACTTAAGGATGCTTTTTCCTAGTTTGGGAAGTAGTGATTATGACAGAAAGTGGGATGCAGGTATCATGTCAGTTGTTAAATATCTCTTTTGTTGGCCCTGCTATTAAAGGGAATAGGAGACAGTTGCTTAAAATGTTAGCTCTTCTTGATAGATGACATGTAACCATAACTTTTAAAAGATCTTACTTACTTTTCTATTTTGTTTTATCCCATGTTTTCCTGTAGTCTACATTTGCAAGTGGCATAGCTGACTGAATTGCTCTATGATAAAAGGAAATCTGAGATTATGTACCATGTTCCTTCCAACTTTAAGATCAAGAAGTTTCTGTCTGAATATTTTTCAGAGACCAATTGGAGACCTGTACTCTATTTTAATGATTTTTTAATTTGAAAGTTAATCCTTCTAATTGCTTATAGATATTGAACAATATGAATATTTCCATTGGATAATATGGAGAGGACAGTTTATCACAGTTTATCATTTTTATATTAACTGAATTGAGTGCCAGTATATACAGTTTGTACTTTCAAACACAGGTTGATTTATTATGATTTAGACCAGAAGGTTTTAGAAGGGCTCATAAAACAGAATATTTCTTTGTAACTTTATAGTAAAGCCCATTTTTCACTTTGCTGACTTTGAAGGTATCACTCAACTGGTTAAACAAGTCACAAATCAAGACTAAAAATCAAGATTTTGAGAGAAAAGTTATCATTTGACGATATATAATTAAGTCATTCAGTTTTATTTAACTAAAAATAATTTAGGTCTTAGGGGGCAAAATGAACTAATAAAGAGTGGGTGAGGTGAGCTTCAAGGAGACAGAAAATGAATACTTCAATTTTCTCTTCTTCACCCCTTGAGATGGACTCTGGTGCCTGCCACACCTGTCTTTATCTCTACTGCTTCTGAAGTCTGTAAACAATGGTGTGTTATTTGACCTTTTAGAATGTGCAGAACCAGGAAATACCATACTAGCAAGTTTGTTTAGACAAGTTCATGAGATAAGAACAAAGTAATTAATTATAAGCAATAAAGAGTGTTCCAGTGTCTCTGCTGAGCATCTAAACTAATGCTGCGTAGGTCCAGTGAAGCACCTTCCTCATAGTAGGTACTTCTGCTCGTCTTCACCCCTACCAGGATCCTCAAGTGAAAGGAATTTTTTTTACTTAATGAATCTATAATGAACTCCTTCTAGTTCATTGTAGGAACTATTCTAATAAGAATCGTTCTAAATTCTGGGAACTATACGATAGCAGTGACCACGAAAGACAAAATCCCAAATGTCATATGTTCTAGTGCAGAAGACTTAACAATAGACCGGCAAACAACGATATGGTCATTCATGTGGCGATAAATACTGTTTTAAAAATGTACTAGGGTAAGCAATAGAAAGTGACCACAGTGTTGGGAGATTTGGAGGAAAAGAGACACCTATTTTAGATTGAGTGGTCTAGGAAAGCAATACTTAGGCAGAGTCCTGAGTATATGCTCATGCCAAGATTATTCCAAAAATGATATTCTTACTCAAATATGGAAGTCAAAGAATATATGTTTTGAAGAATCAACACTGTTCATTATTGCATATTTTCTTTGGACTAGCAGACAAACGATAATATGGTATCTCTTTTAATAGGTACAAATACCTAGAAAGTGAAACATAGTAAGCCTATGTAGGCGTGTGTTCTTAGTTCATTTGAAGAGAGCAAAAGTGTACTGTGACTTGTAGACTACTCATTCCTATTTATAAACACCCACTACAGAGACCATATATAAAGAAGAGAGTTCACTGTAAAGAAGGATGAACTTTAGTCATTTGTAAGAAAATGAATGCATCTTGAGACCATAACTTTTTTTTTTTTTTTAACTCTTTTGAGAAGGTACCTAGGAGGGAACTAGCTAGGTCAAATGAAATTTCTGCTTTTAGTTTTTTTAGAAATTTCCAGACTGATAGTGGTTATATCAGTTTATAGTCCCACCAACAATAAAGAAGGGTTCCTTTCCCTAACATCCTCACCAGCATTTGTTTTTGGTTGATTTCTTGATAACTGCTATTCTTTCTGAGTGATGTGGAATTTTGGTGTTGTTTTAATTTGCATTTCTCAATTGGCCATTCAATGTTGAACATTTTTGCATGTATTTAATGGCCCTTTGTATTTCTTTTTCTAAGAACTATCTATTCATTTCAGATGCTTTTTTTAAAAATTGGGTCTTTAAATTTGGGAAGGGCAATTTTTTTAGTTCTTTTATATTCTAATATTCGTCTTTTGTGTATCTGAGAAGTAGTTAACAAAATTCTTTTCTCATTTTATAGATTGTCTTCTCACTCTGTTGGTGGTTTCCTATGCTATGCAGGAGCTTTTTAATTTGATATAGTCCCATTCATTGATTCTTGGTATTATGTCTTGTGCAAATGAGGTTTTGTCTTTGCCTACATCTATGTTTTCAAGTGTTTTTCCTATTTATCTTCCAGCAGATTGTTTTTGGGATAATGCTTCTAAGGTGAATAAAATTCTTTAATGTCTCCATCAAATAAATTTCAAAAGAATTATATTTTACCTTAAAAACCCCAGAGTATATAGAACAAATAATATAATATCTTAATTCAACCTTCCATAATTTGCTAATTTTTTCAAGAAAGTAAGAAAATAGACTCTTTCTTGAGAGGACAGTTATACTCCTAAGATGAGGACTCTTAGGTAAGTTCCTTCAGGGACAAGTTAACTTACTCTGTTTTATATATGGTCTAGTCCAAGCCAGTCATTTATAAATATAATTGGAATAAAAGAAATCTCTTAGCAATACTAGACATACAGTTCAAAACATATAATATGCATATAGGTATCAAAAACCTATATGGCAAAAACTCTAAGAAAAATAGAAACAGGCCAAATTTTTCATGTGTACACTATGACAGCTGATGATGGATTACTATTCTGTTTTGAAATTGCTCGTAATTCCACCTAAAATCATCCTTTACATAAAATGAGAAATGGGCATTTCAAAAGAAAACATTCTTTTACACCTTACCCATGGAAAATATTGTAAGTTCGTAGTAAAATATGTAGTATTTATAGACCAAGAGTGGTATGCAAAAGTGAAATGTCATCTTCAGTAATTCCCTCATGGAAACAAAATAAAAATAAAAAAACTTCAAATCCAGTCATTTCAAAGAAAGTGCTTAAGATTTTAAAAAGCAAGATTCTATATAAAATTCTAATTATATTCTTCATTTATGACCTTCTTTTGGACAACACTAAAAAGATAAAAAGCGTATTTGGATTGGATATATGACTCGAAGTTTACCAAATTTATCATAATGAAAAGATTCTAAAGTGTTATGTTAGCTTCACTTTTCTAATGGTGTAATTTCTCTATGGGAAATAAATTTCAAGACTGATGAAGCAGCAGAATTGGAGTCTGGCTGTTCATAAGTAAAATGGCTTACTTTTCTTTCCTAGCCCCCTCCCCCAAGGCTTAGTCTTATGAGAAACAAAACAAAATTCTTCTTTTAAATGAGAATTATACTTGAAATGATTGCTTCTAAAAGGAAAAATATTAAACCTATTGCTATATTAATGTTAAACATTACCTCTGTACATCAATACAAAAATCATTAATTGAAATACTTTCAGCCTTTATTTTTGGTGTCAACATTTGTAGAACTATAATGATATTCACAGCACTACTCTGGTGGGATGAGTATACAAAGAGGAATGGATATGGGCTCGTCCAGTCCAGAAAGAGACTACGATTTAATTGGGCGACAAGATTAGTTCTCAAATCACTGATACGAGGTTAAATGTGTGTAGAGCCGTATAAAGAGATGTGAAGTACTGTAAGGGATAAGATAGAAGAACTAGTTTGTGGTTGAGGAAATCAGAAAATTGTTTCAAAGGTAGAGGTGTTTAGTGAGCCTTGAAAGATGGGTAGATTGTTAAAGCAGCACTGCAGAAAAGGAATTCTAAGCAAAAAGTTTACTTAGAAATCAGTAAACTGGTGATGGTGGTACAACAGTATTTATAATCTTAGTTCTCTGGGAGGCTGCGGTGGGAAGTTCAAAATGTCAAACTCATGCTTAGCATTTTAACAACTGAGCAAGATCCTCTCAAAATTCTCAAAAAAGGGATTGCTGGTGGGGATATAGCTCACTACAAAGGCTCCATAACTTAAAAAAAAAAAAAAAAAGTTTGGAAAACAAGTCTTTTGAAGCAATGAGAAGCCAAATTCAAGTAAAGTATTTTGTATAGTAAGGGTAATAAATTGAGACTCACACTGCCTTTAGAGGTATTTAGGGTTTAATTGGACACTTCAAGCAAGTTTAGTTAAATGATTAAGAGTCTAGGATCTAATACCAAAGTGTCTAGGTTTAATACCTGGGTCTAATAAATCTTGATTGTGTGCGTTCAGGTAAGTTACTCAACCTCTATGTCCCGTTTTGCTTATTTGTAAGCTCTAAAATCTTGCATCAGATGTTTTGAAATACAGAGATTTTCTGTTTTTGGAAATACAATATTGTATAGTATGTCAGATAACTTCACCCGCAAAGTCTGAGACAGTCTCATAACTTATACATATGCGTTTCTTAACAAACCATATGGAAATTTATGATAAGCAGGGAAAATCATCCATACTCTTAAATGCATTCAGTTTAGGTTTTTTGAAAATGAGTTTTTAAATAAACTTATGAAAAATTACTGGTTTCAGTACATTTTAGGTTTTAGAATCGTGGATTAGAGATTCACAGAGCATTTATTAGAGCAATACAGTTTTTGACATGAGACTCAAATGGTACCATATATTTCAAACTTGCATTCTGACTAGCACTTGGTAAGTGCTCAGTTTCTATGCTTTCTATTCTGTCAGTTATAAGAGTGACTGGTCTAGAAAGAGTCAGAGAGAGCAACATGTCCCAGATCTCCAGCTAAGCAGAAGTGCAGCAGGCTGGGAGCCACTCAAACCAGTGCTTCTTACTTTTATATCACCCTAGGTTCAACTTGATAGTTGAATCCTTTCAATATTGGCTCAGTATCATGTTTGCTGGACATTTGGGATTCATTTAATCAAGTGAGGCATAACGAAGATGTGAACTTTGCAAGAATGGAATGAAAAGATACTAGGTTTGCAAATGAGAGACAGGAGTGAAAAAAGGGGCAAAGATGGCCCCCATGTTTTGGGAACAATGAACTCTGGCATTTGTGTGGGATCTCTGTACTCTTCACAGTCAGTGCATTTCCTGATGCTTTGCATTACTGAGAGTGATAAGCACTTTGCTGGTGTGCAGTGCTTATTGTCCTTTGACACTTGACTAGTTCTTTCACACCTCCATACGTTTAGCCATGCTGCTTCTGCTGCCCCAAACCTAACCTTGTTCCTTATGCTCTGGCAAACTCCCACCTAATCCTATAACTAAGCTGAAATGTCACATTTTCAGTGGAACCTATTTAAGAAGGGTCCATATGCCCTTCTTCCCTCAGTCTTCTGTGGCACCCTTATCATTCACGACTTTCAATACTTTGCTATACTAGTTCCTTGTTTTATGTTCTGTCTTGTCAGCCACTCTCATGCATATTCCCAGCACTCACGGTGATACATAATCAGTATTGAATACTTATTTTATGAATTTATTAATTCCCATTTTACAAGTAAAAAATTTAGATAACTTGTACAACACTGTGCACTTTAATTGGAATTGGGATTTAAACCAATTCTACCTGATTTCAAATTGTTTGTCTATTTTCTTGTCCATAACCAAAAGGGAAGAAATGTGCATAGGTGTTTATTCACATATGCGCAGGTATAAATAATAATAAAGGTACATGAGTGGATGTTACAAAGCCAAACATAATGATTTTTATATTTTTTATGACAAATAAAGTGTACTCTTTTAGTCACATACAAATACACGTAAATCGAAGTGTAATCTATTATGATGGTCCTTACTTTTATGGTTTCTATAAATCTAATGTAATCATGAGTTTAAGAAACTAAAATAATGTACAAAATGGTACGTATTTTTATGTGTGCTTCAGTATATATTCTTTAGTAATACTATGTGTAAGTATATATATTTTCATTTCTTTGCACCCTATCTTTTTTATGTCTATCGTGCTTATACATTTCCCATTCACCAATTTAAGAGGGGTTATTTACGAAGGATGTGCAAAATTTCATTCAACTAATTTTTAAAACTATTTTGAGTCATCGAAGTGTTTAATCATAGATGTAACCAGACTACCATTCATTTGCTCGACTCTCTTCATGCCATATATAGTCATAGAATGATCCTTTCTCATTTTTTCAGAAATGTGCTTATAAAATTTGATGACAATTAAATAGCCTAACCCTATGAAATGTTATTTATGAGCAATAAAAAAGAAATACACCCATGTAATGTGGGCTTACAGTTGAAGACATCTGTGTTAAGCATGTTTTTTAGTTTCTCACATCAAAATAATACAGTATTATTGCAATAGCAAGCAGAAACACTGAAATGACACCCAGGATTTAAAGGCAAATTTATTTAAATTGATGGGCACTGATCAGAATCATTCCCAGAATATGAAGTCCCAATCTCTGGTGATCTAGGGCTTTTATATCATGCACAAGCAGGAACTACAAAGGCAAGACAGACCAGCCTGGCAGTTCTTCTGATTATCTAGCAGGATGAGATCATCGGTTCTAAAGGTAGATTCATGATCATCAGTTCATGAAGCTTAGTACGATGATACAATCAGGCATCCTGCATGTTTGGTTACGCTCTTGTGGTTACAGAGGTCAAGAAAGTAATTACAAAGTCATGAAGCAGGTACAGAGCTAGGTAATTTCAAAAGAACAGTGTTTTTAAAAAAAGCAATTTTTCTTGTAAGTTTTTCCTTTCATTTTGAGAGAATGTGTAGGGTAAGTTCTTTTAAACTGCCCTAATGTTCACTATGGCTTGTATCTGCTATATGAGTATGAATTAAGTCATTGTTCTGTATACATCAGAAATAATACATATAATAATAGATATATTAAAAATACCATTTTTTTTAGAGGACTAAAACTCTTTTTGTAGCCATTATCTCACTTGCCTTCACTAGACTTTGAAAAGAATTTCTGTGGGGCAATGTTTTCTAACTTCCCTGATTTGGTGGAATAGCCACAAAAGATATCCTTAACACTGATGAAGAGAAATTGAAGCACTACGTTATTACCTAGAATCTCCATTCCTAACCATTCAAACCAGTGTTCCATATGACTCAACTTAGTTGCAAAGAAAAGTAAAATGAGGATGAAAGCAAAGGAGACTAGATCATCTAATGAAATAATTTCAGAATGTAGAATAAATTGCCAAAACAAATGAGAGCACAGATTTGGTCAGAAAACAGGCTGGAAGAAAGCCACCAGAGGAAAAAAGCTTGTGTTAGATGATATGAATCAGTTACCTAATACATTTTTATTGCTTCGTTGTGTGGGCTAATCTCTTACCTTTTGTAATATGTTAATCAGCATGAAAAAAGTAGGTGTGTGTGTGTGTGTGTGTGTGTGTGTGTGTGTGTGTGTGTGTTCTCACATACAAAGTGCAGAATAAAAGAATGTCTAGTGCTCAGATAGAAAATAATTGATCCATACTCCTGGAAGTACATTAGAAATTGGCTTAATCAGATTTTCAGCATTTTACTTTTTCAATGAAGTTGGAATATGATTGCTGGAAACTGAAAGATGCATTCTTTGAGTATAATTTTACCAGTAGCAATTCATTTATTTATTATGTAGGGTGTCCTGTCACACCAAATCAAAGGTTTTATTTTGTCTTATGCACATGTAATCAGGATTCAGGAATGAAAACCACATAATACATTTTTAGGATTAAACCATTTATTACTGATAGATAATGATTGAGCAGAAGCAGGAGGCACTGGTTAGTCTACATTAACCCATGATCCCTGGATAACCTTTTTGTGAACTCTAGATTCATGCAATTCTGTCACTGGCATTGATTTCCTGCTAAGTTTCTAGCATGGTCAGTCCTGGTCACTATAAGTCATTCTGCACACTGTCAACAGAGTTCTCCCCTTAGAGGATCTTTACCCTCTGTTTCCTTCTACAAGGGCTCTTTAGAAAGAATGGGCACCTTTGCCAAATATTCTGTCTCCTTTCATAGAATCTTTCTTTCTGTCTCTTTTTTTTTCTTTCTTTTTCTTTTCCTTTCTCTTCTTTTTCCTCCTTCCCCCCTGCTTGCCTCCCTTCCTTCCTTCCTTCTTCACTTAGAATTCTGCCTAAGAAGGTAAGATATGTATATGATAAAAATCAAAGAGCATAGTCAGCTAATACAGTATTTGAGTAAATTCCATATTGCCAAAACACAATTCTGTGCACTTATAGAATAATGTATTTAGATGTGAGTGCCACATTTTAAGAGGGATAATAACAAAAAAAATCATAGTTATAAGCAATTTGGACTACTGAAATTCAAAGGGCAAGTAAACTGAGGAATCGTTCTCAGAATTAAAGATTTAGTGGAAATCCTATAACTTTTATTAAATATAAATATTTAAAGGGTGCCAAGATGGGAAGGAAGTGAGAAATTACATATTTAGTATATATTTTTCTTTATAAAACACAGACTACCAAATGTAAAGCTCATGAATTAATTGAAACAGAGAAAATGGAGTGAAAAATCATCCTAAGGGCTTATAGTTTATATTTTTAAGAAGTTTGAAAAAATGGAATTGATGGTCTAGTAAGATAAGTCTCAAGAAAGTAAGCTAGCCAAACTATACTTTCTAAAATAAAATATAAAATTTTTCTTCAACTTTTCTCTTATAATCACAGGAAAAGTTCATTCCAAGGATCATTTTCAATTTCTATGGATTAGATATATCCATAATGCACCCTGGAAGATAAAACCAGTGTGACTATAGAACACATTTGCATCACAATGCATTGATACTATACAAAGTACTCATGAACAACAAGAAATGCATTCACAGACCAGTTAATCAATATGAGATATTAAACTTGTTTCATGTGTGTTTTTAAGTTTTATAGGACAAAGCATTTAAGTCATTTTCATTTTTCAAATAATCGGATATCTCAAATATGCTGAAATTAAGAATATAAAGACAACTTTTATCAATAGAATAGTTAGTAGATGTTGCATCAGTATATAAAATGAGTGTGATGTATCCCAGGATTGTGTGCTTTCCCTACCATTTGCTAAGTTAAATATATGGCCCTTCATAGCCATAAAAGTGTATCATTGTAAACTAAGGAGAATAATATATGTATGTTTGGTGTGGTTTATACAATTAAAAAAAAGTTATATCGCCATCATATATTAAACAAGACTTACTCATTGGTATTTTCCTGTCCCTTCTAATGTCCCTTCTGTATATATATGTATGTATATATATATATATATATATATTTTTTTTTTTTTTTTTTTTTTTTTTTTTTTTTTTTTTTTTTTTTTTTTTTTTTTTTACTTTTTTTACTTTTTTGTACTGGGGATCGAACTCACAACCTCGCACTTGCCAGGCAGGTGCCGGTGCCGCTGAGCTAGACTCCCAGCTGCATATATTATTTTTAACAGCAGTGAGAGAAGTACCAATGAAGACAAGTCTTTCTTTTTTTTTTGTTGTTTTTGCGGCACCGGGGATTGAACTCACAGCCTTGCGCCTGCCAGGGCAGGCGCTTAAGCCACTGAACCAAACTCCCGGCGCTGGTTTTCTGAGGCAGGGTCGCACTATGTAGCTCAGGCCGGCCTTGTGCTCGCGTTGTAGCCCAAGCCGGCCTCGAACTCACAACGCTCCGCCTACCTCAGCCTCCCGAGTGCTGGGATTAAAGGCGTGCGCCACCACGCCCGGCTAAAGAAGACAAGTCTTTCTAAAAGTTTATTGTGAAAGAAAACAAACTGCCCTGTTTGACATATTTTGAAATTTTGTTTTCTTTTTTGTTTTTGTTTTTGTTTTTTTTTCTCTTGGAAATAAAATATATTTTTAAAAAAAGAAAGAAAGAAAACAAAGCAGACAATATAGCAAGATGAGCTACAGGACTTAATGAAGGTCTCTGGTTAGTGTATTTGTACTTTTTTAAATGTGAAGAATTAAGATGTTATTTTATCAAAAAGAGAATTACAGATAGAAGAGAGAGAAGAGAAGCAGAAAGAGAGGGAGAATGACTAAGATTAAATGGAAGTACTGATGGGAATGGACTTAAGAACTCAGGTAGTAGGGAAAGAATGGTTCTTCCTCTTGCTGAGTGGATCTCGGCAGAGGATACTCTGGGTTCCACAGGGACATTTGAATATCTGGAGATGTCTTTTGTTCTCACAACTGGGTTTGAAAATATTATGTCCTCTGGTGAGTAGAAGCCAAAGATATTGCTAAATAATTTAGAATCCACAGGACAATCCTCTACATCAGTTATCCTGTCCAAAATATCTATAGTGGCAAGGGAGAGAAACTCTCATGTAATAAGGATGATGAGAAATATTGGGAGACTATACAAAGAAATATTTAGGTGTAAGAAATTTCAGCTATGCAACTTGAACTCTCAGGCCTTAATCTTATTAAAATAGAAAGACACATGTCTGATGTACTAAAAATTCTATTATTAAGATGTACAGAAAGTGAAAATTATTTTAACACAACTCTGAGTCTGCAGTTATTTTCTTCATAGATGCATGTAACAGAAGTATTTTGAAATTCCATTTTAAATTGCATGCATATGTCCAGCAAGCAAGTCAACAAAAATGCTTTTGTTGACTGAAAAGAACACTTTAGCAGTAAACATTTCATTAACTTGATCTGGCAAAAAGTAATACATATAGTTCTAAAACAGAACAATCTCTCTTCCTACTGAATTCTCAAAAGTATTGATAGTAGTATTCTTGTAAGCCATTATTTCTCTTTTTGAAGGATAGCTATATTTTTCTAGCCAAGTAAAAATATTTTAAAAATCTGGAGCACCAGAATGCAAGAAGGATGAGCTGTAACTTCATTGCTCATTGATACCCATGCTTCAGAAGAATCATTCCATTTCAACATTTTTATTCTACAATAAATAAATAAAACTAAAATTATTGTGGGAAATTTTGATTTTAATTGAAAGTGTACTTTTTTTTAAAAAAAAGTTTGAATTTTTTCTTGAATTTTCTGAGTTTCTCTTAATAATAAATGTTATATCTTAAAGATCTATTGCATATTTTATTCCTATTTCTAAAGTGCAGTTGGATTTTTAAATTTCAATTCTGATTGGCAGCTAAATGACACAAAAAAACTAACTCTACCTGCTTCCTCTAAAGATGTAAAAATGAAATTGTCTGGATTGCCATTAAAATTTTTATAGGGAAATTTGTTATGATGACGCAGACTTGCACTATTGGTGTGCTGTTTGAGTGGTCAGTTCTTCATAATTTTAGTTTTAAATAAATGTCTTTATTCTCCTGGGTTTTTCTACCTTGATTTCTATTAAAACTTGCTTCAGACTTCTAAACAGAAAAGGACTGTCTGTGTTTCCAAATTTCTGTGTGCAATCGTTAAAAATATGGTATAACTATGTTTATTCCTTTAGGGCAAGTATGTTTTTTTCATGAATTGCAAGGGAAAAATTAGGAATAATTTTCCTTAACAGTTTTTTCTAATAATACAAGTAGATTAACCTTGTCATTTGTCTAGTGACTCATAGTGTCAGTATGAGTACTTTCATATGTGTTAGTATTTTCATGTACGTTGTCTTGTTTGGATTAGCACCAATTATATGAAGTGGATATTATTTTTATACTCTTTTTAAAGATAAAATAAGTGTAAATTTATCTGAGGCTCATGACTCCAAAACTCACAAAGTAAATGTATGGAAATTAGCAACCAGCTATTCTGAATCCTGCCTTAAATGTTATAGTTCTGAGTTTTACTCTACTTTTTCCTGAACTCTTGGCCTAGGATTCTAAGCAATAAATGTGGTTGCTGGTCTTATAGCTCAGTGGCACAGTGCCTGCCTGGCAAGTGCAAGATCATGAATTCAATCCCTGGTACCAAAAAATAAAAAGTAATAATAAATGTAGTGGTGGTAGTGGTGATGGTGGTGGCTTGTTGGCTGGCAGTGGTTTGATGGCAGAGGGCGCAAAGAGAAGAAAAGCGCCCCAACTCAAATAGCGTTACTCCCCATACTAAGAACCTGGTTATTGTGTCCCCCCAACATTTTCTGGCTCCTCAGAACTGCAGCATTTCTGTCAGTGACTTCCCAATTGGCTCCAAGTCTCAACTCCATTCCTTGATCGAAACTATGAGCTTGTTATCTTAGTCCTCCTTTTCATTCATTTCAGAGTTTCTGCTAGCTAGTCTGTCTCTTTAATGAAACATTTTTGATGCTACAGGGGCTAAAGTCAAAATAAATTTAAAGACGTATTCATCAGTTTGTTTTTCCTCATAAGAATGCATGAGGTACAAAAAATAAGGTTTTACTCTTATTTTAATATGCAGTATGCTATTGTTATGTTAATATTACAAGTTAGACATTGCTGTAGTAGAATAGAAAGTGGAAATAACAAACTTTTATTTACTCAGATCAATTTCACAGAAACAGGAGAAGAACAAAGGCAAAGACAGGGAAAGATAGACACTGTGTTTCCATTTTAGGACTTGAACCAGCAACCACAACTCACCACTAACCAATGTCACTTGGAGATCAGAATTTAACACTGATATATGAGCCCATCTATGCACATTCTATACATTTCCTCAGGTACTTGCTAAGTGTTAGGGACATAACAAGTTGAGCAGTGAATGTTTACCTAAACCCTGATTATGCCTCCTCTCATTAAAAATCAAATTAAAAAATATTTATTAGGTGAATATTATGTGTTCCAACACTGATGATTTAAGTACTGATTACACTTAGGGTTAGGGTTGTGGTCAGACTTGCCAGGCCCACTTCACCAGTAGTTCTTAGGGTAGATGAGGGGGAGGCAACAGGGAAACAACATTAGTGCTTCCAAGGAGGAGGAAAAATAATACTGTTTTTCACTTATCCTCATTGTTACCTCCTCTGAAATAGATGATAGAGTACATTTGTTAATACTTAAGAGCTTAGTACATAGAACTATGAAACTAGGAGATATTTATGAGAAGATAAGAACAGCATGAGGTACTAGAATGTTGATTTCCTTTAAATACCAAACTCATAAGTCACCTTCTTGTTACACAAACCTTATTAAAATATAATGTACTCTCACCAGACATTGTGGTGCACACCGGTAATCCTAGCACTAAGTAGGCTAAGGCAGGAGGATCGTGAGTACGAGGTGATCCTGCACTACATAGTGAGACCCTGTCTCAAAAAAATAAATAAAATAAAATTATATAATTTATTCTGAAGATAATCCACTTTAAAATATGGATTACAGATTTCCACATCAAGAGTCAAGATGAAGTTGAAGAAAATTTTTCAGAAGGGTCATTCTAGGCTCTTGCTAGACTAGAGAGTTAAAAATCTTGGGTGAAAATTCAGAATCACAGTGCACTATTGAAAAAGTAAACATGACGTTGCTCTATCTGAAAAGTTACACTGTTCCACACAGTAATTCATATTTATATAAAGGATAAATCAATTCTAGATACCTCAACCTCCCTGGACCTCCTTCCAAACAATTTTTCCTCATGCCGCTTCCCTCCCTTCAATACAGTGAGCTCCCTTGGCCACCTCCTATTCATTCTGCACTCACGCTTGCACTCCCACCCCTCTACCACCAGCCCTGAGGGCATCCTCATAGTCACACCCATGGACACTTTTCAGTGCTCATCTACCTTACTTTACCTTTCAACAACTTTTTACACCATGTGTTGCTTTACTTTTGGTGAAATTATTTCTTCCCTGTGACCCCTTTTGCTCCTGCTTTCCTCCTGTACCTATCAGTGTTTGGGTTTTTGGTTTTTGGTTTTGATTATTTTGTTTCTTTCTGTAGCCTCCTTTGCTGACCCATATTCTTTTCATCTCATAAATGTCCATACTTTATGGCATTTTATTCTCAGCACTTTTGCTCTTTACTCGTCCATGGATAATTGTATCCATCCTTGGCTTCAGCCAGCAATGTGTTGTTAGAGTCAGCTCCTGAGAACCCATTGTTTACATCTCTTCTCAACTCTTTGTTCAGTGACTAACATATTGGTACCTTAAAATTAACCAAGGTGAGTATGTTTACACCATGTAAATAAAGAAAAACTACATTATCAGAGCATCATTCAGGTATTTATTCATTTGTTGTGTACAGCTAGTTTCATAACACAAGATTGGCCTCAGCAGTAATGTATATATCACCAGTTCCTGAACCTGTGTCTCACAGTTTCTGAGCTCCAGCCATTACTTCCAGCTGATTTCTAGCCAGTTCGTCTTGAATGCCCAAATGGAATTCATTATCTTTCCCCAAAGCGGCCTTGTTCTGTACTAGCCCGTGGTTTGGCTAATGGCCCCATTACTATCCTGTCACCCTTGCAGCAAGCCAAAACTTCTCTCTTCCCCATCCACTGTATCTAATTGAGTGGTATGTATATTTCTCCATCTTATTTCCTAAAAATTTAGTTAGCTCAACAATACATATAATAGAACAGGACAGAATAATTTCTCTCACAGTGATAGTCAAAGAAGGAATTCGAACAAAGAAGAAATAAGCACCAGAAGAACAGATGAACTCGGAAATGAGATGAGTATACAAAACACATGCTTTGAAGTCCAGCCAGCGACATGTGGCCAGTTAATTCAACATCCGGAATTGCTTTGAATCCATCTTTGCCAGCAACTGCAATAGCACAGCCTCTGCCCCCAAACTTCTTCCTAACTCACACTCACATTCACTTTCCACAGTGCTTCCAGAGAAATGATTCTCAAACCAGATCCTATCACACCATCTTTCCCCCTGCTTAGAAAATTTCAGTAGCTCTCCACTGTCTTTGGGACAAAATCCAAGCATACATCTAATAAAACCTCCACTGTGATACTTTCTGCTCATCTTTTAAGACTTAGCTTTGTATGAATACTTCTGAGAGAGAGAGTGAGATACATAGATACATAGATAGCTCTGATTCAGTTTACAGTTGTTGAATACCCTTTGTGATATGAATTTTATTTAGTATTGAAGATGCAGAGTAAGTTAGTACTTGATTTTTAAAGACCTCTACTTGAGAAAATATATTTAAGAAATTGTAGAAAATCTGATAACCTCCATAACCTAGAAAAGAGTACAAAGAATAAAAAAAAATAACAATATAAGAAGGGGGTGCCATGTAGTACACAGTGCATGTCACATTGTCTTAGAATTGTCAGCAGTATTTCTGTCCCACTGAAATGGGATCCATATATATCCTCTTACTGTAGGAGAAAGTACAGAGTAGTTGTGCTACAATAATATCTCTGTTGGATGCATGAATGGATGGATGGATGGATGGATGGATGGGTGGATTGACGGATGGATACAGCTAGAGAGTTGATAAATGAAAATTGGAACAACTGCCTAAAACTAGTTAGAACTTTATTGCAAATTCTGATAGTCTTTGCCTTCTTTGCTTTCTATTACCAACTTTATTTAAAGATGGGTAAGTGAAACTATGAATATGGGAACATGTGTATATTTACCCTGTGTTGGTTAAATCCTTGCTTTGGGAACTGTTCCCTGTGGTTCAGACAATCTGTTAGACTTCAGGGGGATGTTCAAGGCTTAGCCTTTTCAGTCAGCCCTTTGCTAAACACATCAAAGAAGTCTGTCACTTGATGGTTCATTTGCTTTACAATTTGCCAGAGGCTCAAGCAAAAGGTCCCAATTAAAAGATCTGTGTTGTTTCTGTGCTCTGTTGCTCAATGGTAAGGAGAGAATCCCCAGGGCTTCATCACATCTCCCAACAATGCATCCAGTTAATCTGCGAGATCAAAACAAAACATGCACATCATGCTAAAATTTTATAGTTCAGTTTCACACATGGTCCATTTCTTTCTGTTCTCTGAAAGACTTCATTCATGCTGATATAAAAATGTCTCTAGATTCTAGAACAGTGGTTCTTAGACTTAAAAAAGAAAGAAAGAAAAAAAGAGAAATATCAGACTCTACTTCCAGGGTGTTATTAGCCTGCAAAGGGACCCAAGTATCAGTATTTTTTCTAAGTGCTCCTGTTTCTAATGTACAATCAGAATTGAAAATGCTGTCATACAGTCAAGAAAACTTTACACTCAGCCTGGAATTTGCTTCCCATGACTCCCTCCTTGTCCTTCATGTATCTGCCTATTTATCACCTTCTTGGTTGATAGCATCTAGTGACCTTGCTTTAAATAGAAAAAGATTGGCTGGAGGGGCCCTCTGTATCACTATGTCTCTCAGAAGATTTTCCACCACCTGAATATAACTTTGTGTTTGTTTTCTTGTTTATTATCTCTCCTTATACTGGGTTAGGAATATCATGTACTATTTATTGGCAGCTAGTGTTGAGGGAAAGTCAGCTGTAGGTCTAGGAATAGTGTACAACTCTCACTGTAGCTAGACTGAATCAAGGGAGGGGAAAAGCAGGTGAAAGTCTAAAGGAAGAAGAGCCATACTTAGAAAAGAGTCAGAGAATACCTTCAGTAGATGATTCAGATCAAGAAATAATTTTAAATTGTAGTGTAAAAGATGGGCTAGCCCTACCACTGCTTTATAAAAGAAAAAGAAAACAATACTACTAAAAGTGAAAGTTCTTGCATTCCCCAGGTGTAGCCATTATTTATAGTTTAGCATTAAAATATATAGAAAAAATATACATACAGATTTTTTTTTAAAAAAAAGAATTAAACGCTTCCAAAGGTATATTACTGTGTTGTATGTAAACATGTATTCAAAGCCTGTACTGGCCCTGTGGCATGGATAAGGATAGCTCAGTGATTTAATGCAAACTGTATTTTCATGAGGTAACCTAGTTTTTGAATGTTCACTGTTTGAAAATATTATAAAATTCCTTTTGAATTACCCTATAATTCATACACATATATGCATATGTGCATGCACACACACATATTCTTCCTAAAAGTGAAGTTTTATTGTATCTACTATTAAAGAAAGTTAGTTATTTTAGAGGTTAGTTTTCCTCCTAAGTTGGGGCTTAGATTTAAATTGTGTTAGTGATGATAAATTTGGTAATACCTGTGATACCCTCTCAGTTTATCATGCTCTGTGTGAACGTATAATGCCAGAAGGCCAAATCCAACCCTCTGTCTGTTTTTATAAATAAAGTTTTATTGGAACACAGCTATGCTCTTTCATTTACACATAGTCTAAACTGCTTCTGTACTACAGTAGCAGATGTAACTAGTTACAACAGAGGCCATACAACCCCAGACTCTAAAACACCTGATATCTGGCCTTTTAGGAAAAACATTGCCTGACTCCGGCCCAATTAATCAAAAGGATTATACCAGCAATAGTCAATCAGAGCAAATCAACTGAGCTTAGTATATGAGTTTGATGCTTCTGGAGTTTTACATCTCTAAGACTACACATGCCTGATTACTTTTGGCAGAATGAATGTCAGCCAAAGCATTGGTAAGTAAGGGGTGGAGGGGGAGTAGGGCAGCATGTCCCGTCTAGTTGGGTCCTGTCTTCTTGTCAGGCAAGTCACATCTTCTCCCTTTCTTCCCTATCCTCTCCCAGGAAGAACAGTGCTTGTTGCAGATATAGCCAAAGTTTTCAGAATACCTATAGGTTGATGCTTTTGAATTTAAACCAGTCTTCCCTGTCTTTGCTGCCAAGCTTCATAAATCATTTGGCTGAACAATGGAAGGGCTGGGCACCTTGTTGAATGGTGCTCCAGGTGCAGTGGTGTAACACTCCTCCTCCCAGTTAGTCAGCGTGCAAGGTAGGAGATCTCACGTAGTGTCAGCTGTGAGGGAAGCACCATGATGCATTTGTTTTTCATGTTTGTTTGTCTGTTTTCATTTGTTTGTCTGTTTTCCCCCAATCTCATGTTTTGTTGGAAACGCCCTTCTCTGGAAAGTTCATTGGAAATCTTCCAGCAATCAGTGTCTGAATGTTTGCATTGCCCATTTCTGGAAAGGTGCTATGCCACTGCAGATAGAAAATATGACAGAGTTCATCTGGGCTGGATGCATCCTCATTGCTATGTAAAGGCCTGTGTCTCTTCAATGAGTTCTTGGCTTGCATACTCATAAACTGTTATTTATTTATTTATGCTTTATTTTATTTTATTTATTTATTTTTTTTGATTAATCATGCAAAGGCTTGCCCTACACTTGTTTTCAAGTTGGGGTTAGAGTATGTTTTAAGCTATGAATTTTAAGCTACTTCTTGTTGAAAATACTGCCCCTATGGAAAATAGGTAATACCTTATAAAGCCTGATGCATATTTATTTGCCTTTAAGTTTCTATGGTTTAGTCTAGAATATTCCTATAATCTCCTGTGAACATTCACATGTCCTGGAACAACCAGTTCCTACCTACCATTTTTTTTAAACTTATTTTCACAGGTCTTTTACATAGCTACACATTTCCTAATAATTCAGAGTGGATTGGGAGTAGCCTAAAATTTAGTGACCTAGGTAGCTGAAAAGAAATAAGGATGATTTTGTGCCTAACTTGTTCAATTTAATGCTTGTTCTCCATTGTATGATTTTGTTGGCCTAAATTTTTAATGATAAAATTGTAAAGTCAAGAGGTACTTAGATCATCTAATTGTACAGATGTGGTAAAAGGACTGATAAGCCTTATGGTACTTGGCCAAAATGATGAAGTCTAGTCTTTTAGATCACCAGACCAGATGGCTTAATCTGAAGTTCATCCCAATTATAAGACTTTTAAACAATAGGAAATACCAGAAATGTCAGTTTGGGTTCATACTGCTTTCTCTGATGAGTGTGTGTGTTCTGAGATGCTTTCTGCTTTCTGCAAATCAGACATTCTTCCTGGGTTGCATCAGAGTGTAGGCAACATGATTGATGAATAAAGGGCAGAGGAGGGATGATGTAATAGCTTGTGCAGTGTTTACCTGTGAATTATCTCTAGCTGTGTACTGCTTGGTGTCTGTGTGACTCATACACTGAGGTACTGCCATCCCTGTTATTTAGCACTATAGCTTCACACTTACCTCACTCTATGTTTCTCTCCTTGCCAAACCTGATTAGAAGTATTTTTGTTTTAAGCTCATGTTTATGAAGCCTTAAGTAGATTTTGTACAGTGACTATGTAGAGAAAATAAAAGAATGTCAGAATAAGCAAATTACATTTTCACCCAGCATGGTATCTATATCACCTTAGTTCAGTGAATACTTACTTGGGATGGACTACAGATTAAAACTTAGTTCAATAAATACATGATATCTATATCACCTTAGTTCAGTGAATACTTACTTGGGATGGACTACAGATTAAAACTTAGTTCAATAAATACTTACATATGTGCTGTCCATTATTAATGTTTTCTTCCCTTAATAGCTTTTTTGTTAGTTTCATTTAAACAAATTCATCCATCATATAAATCTGAAGCGAATACCTACTATAGGCCATCATTATAACAGATGCTTTCATAAACATTTTTTTTTCTTTTTTAAACCTTAAAGCAACCTTGAGACTCAGTCTCAAAAAACAAAATAAAAACAAAGAAAGAAGGTGGACATGGTGGCACACACCTGTAATCTCAGCACACCAGAACCTGAGGCAGGAGGATTGCTGTGAGTTCAAGGTCAGCCTGGGATACATAGAAAGACCCTGTCTCAAAAAACAAAAACAAAAAAAGCAACCCTGTAGAGTGGTTACTATCTGTATCATCGTAGAAATGAGGACACCAATCAGCTCACTTAGCTAATATATGTCTGAACTGAGATTGGAATCTTGATTTCTTGATGCTAAGTACAGTGCTTTTCCTATTGTGACCAAATGTCTTTGATTTATATACTTAAGGCTTTTTTTGCAAGAAAAATGTCTTAAGATGATATTCATACTTGATCTAGTGTCTGTCTCTGTTCTTTGCTTACCCTTAGACAGATGAAAATCAAAAGAATAGGAATATGTTTGTTTATTTACTGAACAATAATCAAGCAAGCTCTACAGTGGACTTGTATCATAGAAACATTAAATTTGCATGAATTCAGCTATACCCACTCAGCAAGTGAAAATCAAATGAGAAAGAATAAAAATTTACCTGTGAAGACAAGATTTTTGAAGGTATATTCAATGAGTCTGTCGGGGAGTAACCCTGAGAGAGAAAATGTGTACTGATTTTTCCCTATCCATGCCCATCCCCACATGTCTCTCTCAGGGCAAGCATTCTGCTTTGCTGAGACTGATGCTGTTTTGTACAATATGTATCCTAAACAGAAGCCAATGGTTCCATCTTTTATTCATTCAAGGACATCATAATATAAGCAAAAGCCAGAGGGGAAATCCACCTAGGTTGAGCTTATTGAAAGACAGTATATTGGCTGCCTGCATAAGGTCTTCCAAAAGCAGTTGTTAGGGTAATTTTGACACAGTTGAGGGACTTTTTCCTTAAATAATCTCTAAAAATTCTAACAACCCTCAAATAAAGCAGCTTCTGTAGGACGGATAGTGGGTGACATTTAATCAAGCAGGGAATTTTTACTGAGGTTATACTAAAATCATCTTGAACACAAGAACATTGTGTGTGTCAGTGACATGACATGCCTTCCACTTTCTGTGTTTTGCAAGATTGGAAGGATTAAGACTGAGAAGATTAAATATTCACTGCATCCATAAGAGAACTGTGTTACCACTGAAACCAAGGGGGAAGAACCAAATAGAAGAAAAATAGAATGTAGTGGAGTCACAGTGTGGTAGAGAAAGAGGATTAAGAAAGCTATTTGACTTAGTTACTGGTTATCTTTTAGTCATAATCAGTCATAAGGTCAGAAGCCAGATACAGAGTATTTCCCCTTTAAATACTACCTACTTGTCCAGAGTAATACTCTCTCTTTTCTTTTTCCCCACCTTCAAATAAATTGTCTGCTTTTATTTTAAACTTTGCTTCTTTTGTTCTTAAAAAAAAAAAAAAAAACAGAAGCCAGATACAAAGACACATCATCTAATATCAGAACAACTGTCAGCAAGATTTCATGAAACCAAAAGAGGAGCTGCCAGAAGAGATAGCATAGGAAGTTGAGATCTAAGGATCAGGACTAAGTGATGATAGTATCTAAAAGGTAAAAGCATAAGCACTGCTGTTACCAAGAAGAATTCTGACTTCAAACTTGTTTGAGCTTCTCTCTCTAGTACAGGTGGGGAAGATATGAGAGAAGACAGCACAACAATTATTGTCCAACAGATTACCATAGTCTCCCACTCATTAGGTATTGGATTTTACCTTGATGAGGTGTGGAGAACCACCAAGATCGCTGTCCTTGAAAGCAGAGCATTTGTCTCCATTTTGGCTAAGCCTGGTCCTGGTTCCATGTACTGATATGTGCAGAGCTAGGATATGTCTTTACCCCCTCATTTGGCTTTAAACAATGTAGATGCTCTAGCCAAGGTGCTGACACATGTAGTCTTCAAAGCAATATGACAGATCAGCTATAGGTGATGTCCCACTTGTACCTTCCAACTAGTACACGTGAGCTAGGCCAAGTGATGCAGCGCTGTCGGCTGAGATGGAGGCTCAGAAAGAACCCATGATGTCTCAGGGCATGAGGACTAAACATAAAAAGCTGAAACACTGACCCTAAAACCTTAGATACTTCCTCAAGCTGTGTTATGCAAATTACTCTTTCTGTATACCTCTCTCTGCATGTTGAGGTGCTATTTTGCCTCCAGCATAGCCCAGCTCACAACACCCATGTACTTCCTGCCACTCTCACAGTGATCCCCAGGCCCTCCCCTCTTCACGAACTAATAAAATTCGGGTTCTGCCCTGGGCCAAGGCCTTTGTTCCAGTTAACCATTATTCTATTTGGACTTAGGACTCCCTTGGCTCCCCACCACTACACATATGTGTTTATCTCTGTATTCTCACCATGGGTTGTACCAAAAGTGGTAGATTGGAATTACTTATTGGAATTCCAATAATTTTTTCCCTGGGAATACAAATACAAACTCCATTGGATCACAACAATGTCCAGAAGGGCTTCCTATCGTGAGGGTCAGTACTGGGGATTGAACCCAGGGTCTTCACACTGAGCTACATCCTCAGCCCCACCCCCAAATCTGGCATTTTTTTGGGAGAGGGGTTTATTTTGTTTGTTTTCAAAATGCGATCTCGCCAAGTCCCTAAATTGCCTGGTCTGGGCTCTAACTTATGATTCTCCTGTCTCAGCCTCCCAGAATGCTAGAATTGCAAACATGAGCAACCATGCCTAGCTGAATTTAATTTTTAATACTTTTCTATGTAGTAAAGTTTTAATTTGCTTGCCATTTGAAAAATTGAAGCTGGTTCTGCAAGGTAAAGAAGGGGGTGCCAGGAAATAACCAAAAAAGCCAGTCTCATGAATAGAAAATCCAACTCATTCATAATACCAAATCTCATTTTATTCAAGGAAGTAGAGTTACAATCAGGGCACCTCCCTTTCTTTCCTGTATTTGTGTAGCTACTAGCACTTTGCATTGTTGAAAGTGAAATCTTATTGGTGATAATTTTCCCTTACTGATTGTTCACTTTGTATTTTTGGCTCAGTGTTCAATGTGAACCACAGGAGACTGCTTGACTGTTGTCACTAGGATGACAGCTTAGAGTTGAAACTGGGAGGCAAGGGAACTCAGCTGAGGCCAGGGTCTCAAGGTGGCTCTTACCTACCCCCATATATGTATAGGAGTCTTCTTGGGTACTTATTAAAAATGTAAATTCAGGGGCCCCATGCTAACCCTGCTAAATATGAATTCAGGATGGAATGTGGTTCTGGAGTGAGTTACTAATAGCACCCTGAGGATTCTTATGAAGGCCAGAGTTTAAGAACCACTGGGTTAGACAAAGTGAGTGTGGTATTTAAAAAAAAAAAAAATTCCCGAAGGATAACTTTTTAACAAACTGAGTTCATATCATTGCAAAGTTAAATTTTATAATATAAAATATAGCTAGGTATATTTGCTTTAATGAAAATTTATAAAAGCCTGTGCAACTCATAGGAGAAGAATTTAAATGCAAGGTACCTCCAAAATGTTAGCATTAGTAATAAATAATCTTAAGAATGAAAGAAAGGAGATTGTTATAAATTCTTAAGGCTTATGTGAAGTGAAAGGAGGGAAGAATGCATGAGAAACTTTCCATGACTTTGAAGATCCTAATCCTTTGTTCCACTTGCCTCCAAAATGCATCTGCTTCCATCCAAGGTCTGTTTATTCATCTCCTCCTCCCCTACACCTTTTTCAACCTATATATGATAGAACTAGAATGGAGAATGATAGGAAAGAAAAAGCATTCAGGAAGTGGAACTGAAGTTTTATAGAAAACCAGGAAACAAAATTCTAAGAAGCTTTAAAGCATTAAACCAGAAAACCCTAAACAATACAAATCTGGGCAAAATGAATTGTAGTTATAAAGCTATATGGGATATAAGTATACTAGAGAGGTTGCCAGGGTCAGAAAGACTGGTGTATTGGGTGATATACTATGTCCCCCCCAAGTCATCATATACTTTTGATGGGGCTGAGTCTGGTGCATGTTATTGGTTTGTTGTCTAGCACCCGGATTGGTGATGTGGGTGCTGCACCCACCCAGGGGTGGAGCTGAGATACAGTGTAAAGGAGGCGGGTCTTCCTCTTGCTCGCTTCCACCCTCTCTCCCTAGCCAGTGCACCTCATGGTTGCCATGAACGGCAGCCCTGCCACGCTGTGCTGCCTTGGAGCCAACTGAGTATGGACTGAAACTCCCGAGAAACTGTAAGAAATAAACCTTTCCTTCCCTAATTTTGGGTGTCAGGTATTTTGACTTGGCAACAAGTGAAAAGAAACCAAGACAACTGGGTTCAGTTCTTTTGCCTCTATTAAGATAACCACAGAAGCCAGGCGAGGTGGCGCATGCCTTTAATCCCAGCACTTGGGAGGCTGAGGTAGGTGGAACGTTGTGAGTTCAAGGCCGGCTTGGGCTACAACACGAGCACAAGGCCAGCCTGAGCTACATAGTGAGACCCTGCCTCAAAAAACTAGGGCTGGGAGTTTGGCTCAGTGGCTTAAGCACCTGTCTAGCAGACATGAAGCTGTGAGTTCAATCCCCAGTGCCGCAAAAAAAAAAAAAAAAAAAAAAAACACAGAACCTAACCCGGGCCTAATGTTTCCCAGATCTCATCTGATCCTTAGCACTTATTTAAATTTTATTTTTGTTGTCTTTGGATTGTTGTTTTGTTTTGTTTTGTTCTGGGGATTGAACTCATGACCTCACTCTTGCTAGGCAGGTGCTTGTGCCACTGAGCTATATCCCTGACCTGGATTATTTTCTTTGCATAAGTTATTTTTTTAAACTTCAGCTATGGTGGCACACACTTATAATCCTACCACTTGGGAGGCTAACACAGGAGGATTGCCACAAGTTTGAGTCCAGCCTGAGCTACATAGTGAGTTCAGAACCAGCCTGGACTATACAACTAGACCCTGTCTCAAAAATAATAAATTAGTTAATTTTTTTTAAACCAAAAATTAATTTATTAACTATTACAAGACTGGAATAGTTAGGTACTGCTTTTGAATACCTTTGTCAACACCCTGTTTGTCCCTTCCTCATAATTACCATAACTGCTATGCCCATACATGGATTCATTTGAGTCCTGTCTTTCACTCTTTCACCCCTTTTCTCGAGGTGATTGTAACTTTCTGTTTCAAAGACTCTAAAATTTTTTATTCGGTATATCATAAAAGCCATCATTCAAATCCCAGAAGTTTTAGATTTACCCTTTTGATTTTGTGTTATGAAAACTTATCTTTGGAATGATGAGAATACAGCATGTTTATTTTATAATTTTCTTCCCGTAAGAAAATGCCAAACTGGGTTACAACTCGGCCGTTACCATAATGACTCCTAGCTTTTTTTGCTACTTAAGAAATTAAAGCTAAGAGCACGTGTTCCTGACTTTGTTTGACGTCAGATAATCAAATTAAGAATCATAGCATGTCAGCCAAAGTAAACAAGCATTGTGATAGATAAAACGCTGCATTGTCTTGAGCTATTTGATTACTTAACCACTGCAAGCTTTTTAAATTGAGCTATCTTTAATGTATATTGTGAAGGATAAAAATGACTCGTTAGAATAGATTTTATTTGGTCTTATTTTATGTACTCTTTGTCCAAAACATGAGCATATTTCTTTCAGTATTTACTTGCTCGCTTAGTGTCTGAGCTGGTATTTTCCGTATGAGATTTATACCATTTTGTGATCTTTAAATTTCTCTGATTTGCTGTTTCTGTGTCTTTGGCATTCGTTAGCCTATTTAGTGGATGTATAAACTTGGAATAAAAGAAGAAATCACCTGTCATTTTCTACACTAAAAACCTTTCTTATATTTTCTGTTTTCTCTTCATGGCCTTGAGAGTCAATGATTTGAAGTGTCTCACATTTGCAATTCTTTTTTTTTTCACCAGCGATCAAACTCACAACCTTGCACCTGCCAGAGAGGTGCTTAAGCCACTGAGCCAAACTCCCGACCCTAGTTTTTTGAGGCAGGGTCACACTACGTACGTAGTTCAGGCCGGGCTTACGCTCACGTTGTAGCCCAAGCCAGCCTTGAACTCACAACTCTCCTCCTACCTCAGCCTCCCAAGTTCTGGGATTAAAGGCATGTGCCACCACGCCCAGCTCTGCAATTCTTTTTATTATTCATTCATTGAGATCAAAATACCTTATGGCAGTGGTGGCGAGCCTATGGCATGCATGTTACTTGCTTTTCTTTTAAAACAAAATATTTTAATGTATGAGTTATATTTTCTAAACTAAAACCTCAGTATTCAGTTTAATTGCAATGTTGGCATTTTTAAGTGGGTTTCAGGTTACAGTTGGGGCACTCATCTCTAAAAGATTCACCATCACTTCCTTATGGTATTGTCACAACTTTTCATTTGACTAGAAGATCAGGTAAAATAGGGCCTAATGACATGTCCACAAAACTGATTTTTGCCATGATTCACCGATCCATTTTGTGTGAAATACCAAATCAATGAAATCCACGCTTGTACATTTCCCACCAGAAAAACAAATGAGAAAATGTAATGAGGGAAGCCAAATCATGAAAAATGTGAGCTTCCAATAAGTAGAAAACAGTGAGAGATCCATTATGCAATAAAGAACAGAGTTAGGAGCAAAACTTTGCTCTTAGTTGGGTGACTTATGCAGAGAGATTCAAAATTGTTCCAAAAAGTATACAGATTTTGCAATTGAAGACCAACTCTGAAGTACTTTAAGTCAGGCAACTGTTACAGTATTGTACAGGCAAAATGGGCCATATTTTCTTGACTGCCAGTTGTGAATTGTGATATAGGACTAACAACGATTTTTGGGAAAAACAGTTACTCACCTAGTGGCAACAGGGAGTTGACGAGAATTGGCCACTAAGCAAGTAGAAGCAGGTCTCAGTTGCTATCTGTTGGTGAACAAATTCTAACATCTGGTTATTAGTTTTTTTGTTTTTCTTTTTTTTTTTTTTTTTTTTTTTTTTTTTTTGCAGCACCAGGGATTGAACTCACAACCTCACACCTGCCAGGGCAGGCGCTTAAGCCACTGAGCCAAACCCCCAGCTCTATTAGTTTTCTAAGTAGTTAGAGTCTAATTTTCAAGAAAATTAGCAACTAAGGCCTCCCTGGAGATTAGGGGCTAGAATATTCCAGGACAAACTTGCCTACGACCCATACACAGAGTGTTATCCTCCTTTACTAGGTTGGTATAACATTGTCCACCTTCCTAATGTTTGTACTAATATAATAAACTACTGCTGCTTTTGGAGATAATTACTTTTCTCACATCTGGGTTTAAGGCTTTTAGTAATGCTGTTTAAGCAGTGGGGAGGAAGGAGACTTTCCATAACATTAAGGTCATTCCTGATAAAGGTGACTGTTCCACCCCTCCTTCCCAATTAGATCCTTTGCCAGCAATAGCACAGACTTGAGCTAGTGTGCCAAAAGTTTTAATACCATGAGAACTTGCTTGACAAAGCCTATGCATGGCAAATAAAACAGCCAGAAGTTCCCAAACTAAAATTTTCCAAGATTTCCATGTGAGATGCAGCCAGGGCACCCTTCATCTAAGTGTTACCATGTGTTTGCTGTAGTCACTGGTATCCTGCAATTCTCATTTTCCCAGCAATGAGAATTATTCATTTCTAGAAGAGATTAGAAATTACAGGAAGTACTAGTCATGTCAAAATGGAAATCTGTAGCTACAGAGAATTTGGTCTTTGACAAAAAGAACAATGGCAAAGGCAGAGAACAACTGTGGTATTAGCACTGTGATCTTTTCAAATAGTTGCTAAGTAATTACTGTTTTGTTGGTCAGCAGCATTCAGTGTTTACATCATTCTTCCCTTAATGTTTCTGCCTGTGTTTGCTAGCTCTTCTTCTCTGCAGTTAGAAACTCTCAACCAGGAAGATTATTGACTTGTTCTGGCCCTTCTATCTTGCACGGGGAGCTGTCAACAATAAACAGTTGTTGGGTACCTGACTAGTTGAAGTAAGGTAATTTCATGGATTTCTGAGCCTGAGAGATACTTGTTAATAATTTCAAAGTTTTCAAGCATTCAGAAACCTGGAACACCTATAAATACAGGAAAGAGATGCTTGCTCTATAGGATGCTGATTTTTCAGATTTCATATATAATAATAGCTTTAGCCTTTGTATCCTCCAAACCTGACCATAGTTACTAACAAATAATGAACTGGCTGGTGTGCAATAGAATCAAAAGCAAAAACAAAAGATCTATAGCCTTTAAACATTAGAATGTCCCTAAATATGAACTCAAATTGAGTACCATGGCTCAATTTAGTGAAAGCTTTTTAATTTGACCACTCAAATTTTTGCCTATTTTAAGAAATTAATAGGTTTTAATCAAAACTACAATATTAACAAGAATATAGGATCCATCTTCAGTTCACTTTGTTTTCTTTCTTGTTGTCCTGAAACAAAATGTCAGCTAATATAAATTTCCACATGGTTTCACTGGAGTTAGACCTGCCATAATAATAATAATAATAATGGTAGCATTAAAAACAGAATTAGATTGTCTGCCCCTGTTAGCAACCTGAGCAGTTAAAGTCATTAATGGACCGTGAAAACTGGAGGGCTGGGGTGACTGTGGGTCAGAGCCTAACATATATAAGCAAGTACAGTATAGAAGAACCTTTCAGCACTTCCACTACACTGAGCCTTTTCTCTTGACAGAGCAAGCTCTTAATTTCCCCAGGCTGTTAATCTGGTACCTTTCATGAACATCACTGTTCACTTTAGAAAATAAAAAAAACAAACAGTTAAAATATTTAAGAGTTAAAGGGGAAAAAAAATCAACCAAAGAAATTACAGTAGCACTTAATACAGTGGCACCGTTTTTTGAGTCATAGGAGGCAAAGATATTTGAAAGTCTGCAGCTTTAACAGTTTCTCTTTAAGGTAGTAACCAGAGATCTTAGGAAAGAAGGTGCCATATGCATGCTGTCACAGTTTAGCTGTGGCCTTAAGTGTGTATGTGAACGTATTTTAAAAACTTATCTCTAAAAATATGTATGAGAGCTGAGTAATTTGAAAGTAAACATTTTTCTGTAACCTTTTCCTTCTTCTATGTTTATCATTTCCTTTCTAAAGGAATTAGTGCTTCCTGACCTGGCAGTTTATATGTTTTGAACTGTCCATAAGTTTTTAACATATCTACCATATGTTTTTGTATATTGAAGTTTGAATGTAATACCAAGTTCTCACTTTTTTCTCTCTCTCTTATTTTTAGGTAAGTCATGTGATTGGAATGACATTTCATCTGATGGAATTTTCCATTTGGTAAAGTATTACTATTTTTATCACATGTTGTAAACTGTGTGTGTGTGTGTGTGTGTGTGTGTGTGATTTCTCAGTCTGTGTTTTCCCACAACATTGATCTTAGCAGCATATTCTGGAAGGCAGAAAAAAAAAAGTAGGTGGTTGGGGTGGGAAATAAGGGAAAAGGCATACATATATACATGATAAAAAGTAGACTACTGCCAGGAATTTAGCTCATTGGCCTAAGCACCTGCCTGGTAGGCGCGAGGTTGTGAGTTCAATCCCTGGTACCAAAAAAAAGTAAGTAGACTACTGAAAGAAACCCTACTTTTTTATAATGCTTTTAATCAGTTTTGCCTTTTAGAACTTTATGAAGTGGACAACTTATTTTATTTAAAAGAATTGTATGTATTTCAGAGAACGCAACCAAGTTTAGAGCAGTGAATTCTGAGTATATTTAATAAAAATCTGGCATTCCTCAAAATCCTGTTAAATATTTTGGGTAGAGTATTCTATAGCATACTCTTATATGAGCATTCTTATGTGGAATGTGACATATAAGAGGTTTTCTTTTGAATCATGATCTTTCTTAAAATATGTCTTTATTTCAGAGCACAAGTTACTTAACAGAAGAAATAGGAAAACATACATTAACAAAATTATAAACCCAGGATTCTGTGGCACAAAGTTTGTACCAAGGCTTGTGGTCTACACCAGTTGAAGATTGATGCCCCTAAAAGTGAGGATAATGATAGGGACAAAGAAACTTCAAATTACTACCCTAGTGGTTCTAGATCTTTCTACTAGTAAGAAGGATGTCAGTATTTGGTATACTTTGTGGAAAAGTAGGTAGGTCATGAATCCTAGCAATTCTTTTCTCCTTTGGAGATAAATTTATTTTTATAGAAACAAATACATACAGAGTCCGCAAAAAAAAAAAAATATATATATATATATATATATATATACACACACACACACACACTTCAGGAAAAGAAACACTTGTATAAATATTTTACTCTAAACTTATTGAGATATCATGAGATTAATACAAATTAACTTTGGCTTCTACAGTTACAAGAGAAGAGGTATTGAAAGTGGTGGCCATTAGATTTCAGATATTCATTGGTATGTCAAATTCCCTCTTGGGTAATTTGGGTCTTTGAGAATGTTGCACAAGCACTTTCAATTTCTTCTCTAAGGGCCAGCAGTGTAGTGGATTTTCTAAAATATATGACATTCCCTAGGTTTCCCTGTCGGAATATAACACTATCTATTGAAAAATATTGTACCATTTTTCTTTTTCTGAAATGCATATACATTTTTTTGGTGGATTCTGTATTGATCTGTTGAGTAATTAGTAAATTCAGGAAAAATAACCACACATCTAAAGCTTCACAGTATGAATGAGATAGGTCTGGGAAAACTGAAATATTTTAAATAAACAAGTTTATCTTTGCTGAACTAACTTATTTACTATACACAGTGGAGAAAACTAAAAACAGTAATGATACTTTTAGAAACTTATAATTCACTGTTATTTTTATTGTATTTCCATTTCCTCTTTCTACGTCCTGTGAATAGTTAAGAATTCATAATCCTTTTCTGTTCTTCCTCCATTTTCTCTCATC
This sequence comes from Dasyprocta punctata, assembly GCA_004363535.1. Classification (NCBI taxonomy): domain Eukaryota; kingdom Metazoa; phylum Chordata; class Mammalia; order Rodentia; family Dasyproctidae; genus Dasyprocta; species Dasyprocta punctata. The sequence continues at coordinate 417,374 of RJWM01000006.1, forward strand.
GTATTAATGTGTTCTGAACATGTCTGTCATTAAAAATCAGTATTTCCAAAATATTTTTTTAAATTTTGTGATGCTGTGATGTCTAACCCAGCAAACAATCCATTATGCTAGAAAAGGTTTCTAAGCCTCTGACAAATGGAGCAGTGAAGCTAGATGAGAATTTTACCACTTCCCAATGACCATGTTAATCATATGTAACTACAGTTATCTCTCCCATTATTAGTAATTTTTAGCATATTATATCTTCAACCTCTTCTATATTTCTTAAATCTCTGTCTTACTTATGCATTCCAATATACCTGTTACCCACTATACCAAATGACCAGCTAGCCAGAATCAGTTACCAAAGAATGAAATTCTTCTTTGTGTACTTTGTACTGCCTGAGCCTTCTCTTTTTAAACAGTATAAATGTAGGCTGATACATGTTTAGGAGACTGTCATTTGTCTTTCAAGCTGTTATCACAAAATTAATCAGAGCATTTTTATCATATTGTCATCCAACCTCATGGATTATTTTTATTCTTTCTCTTTATTTACTTGGAATTTGTGGAAGAGAATTCTAGAAAACTAGTGTGGCTCTGTTTTTCCATTAGAGGAAGTGGCAAGAATAAGAAGTATGACACAAAGAAACTGGCTTGAGAGCTCTACATATTATATGCAAAGCTTTTTTCTACATAATATCTCAATTTAGTAGTTATTTTGGGTAGTAGCCATACAAGCTTTCTTATTCCATGGAAAACCTTGCTGTAATTGGGAACTTCTCTAGCATATGGTGTACCTTATAATTTTATTTTCTAAAATTAAGTGGCATTTACTGTGTTTGTTTCCCCATGAAACCTTTTAAAGGCCTTGTGTCTCCATTTATTTCATTGCTCCCACACCCCCTTTCAATTTCACACAATTCTTTGCTATTCACTTTGTTATGCTGCAAATAAATCATTTGCAGATATTCCTAAAGCTGGATCCTCCCACAGCCTCGTGCTGTGGTTTCTTGGTAGAAGACAAGTTTATGGCCAGAAGCTGTAAGTACCCTAAATTCAAAATCTGTGCAAGTTTACACTAGAAAACCAAAATATTCCTTCTGAAACCACTGATCTTCCCAAAGAAAATAGATACCACCAGCCTATAAAAAGAATTGACTCTCCAGGCTCAGGGCATTTTGAAAGCTGGAGATACCTAGACCATGAATGACTTAGCATTAGTTTAGCCATTTTCTTTTGAGATCTTCAGGTGGGATAGTATCTTCCACCAAGGCCTAAAAGACAAATGTAAATTAATAGGAAGGTAACATCTCTCATTCTACTCTAAACAAAAGGTTGAAAATTAAAAATTATTGACATTTTTTAATAGTCTTAAAGATTTTAATTGTTTTTATCTATCTAATTTGAAAATTGCCTAGCCAGTTATACTTGTCAGAAAGAGCCATGGGTCGGAAGAGGAGTTATCCTGACCTCTCAAATTAGAAGCAAGATCTACATTATTGACCCCATTTTAAAAGATGACTGACCTTCCAGTAAGCGGTTCTTGGACAAATCGGTGAATTGCTTATCAAGTGTCTTGGTTGCTTGTACTTTAAAATCTCAGATCCAAATTCAATATCCAGGGAAAATTCTGAAAAGGGAACTTCCCCTTACTTGTCCAACACTTCCCATGTATTCTAAAAACTTTTGAGAATTTTAGGGATTCCCTATGTGATTAATGAGGAGGCAGTAATTCAGTAGAAACTGATTTTTAGGTTAAACAGAATATCTGATACTTTATGAAACTCTGTTCTTCTTTTAGAGAAGAAAGAATGAATAAACCAGATGGTTAGTTCCACTGTTTTTGTTGTTGTTTGGAGAGGGGTAGAGCCAGATGTAGTTATACTCATTTCATATTTCCACAAAGCATTTAACCAAAATGCATAATAAAATTCTTAGGCATTTTAATTTTTTTAAATAAAAATTGAAAGGAAAAACCACTGGAAAAGAATGATATCAGGGGGCTGGGAGTTTGGCTCAGTGGCTTAAGCGCCTCCCCCTGGCAGGTGCGAGGCTGTGAGTTCAATCCCCGGTGCCGCAAAAAAAAAAAAAAGAATGGTATCAGAATATCTTTGAATTACTGAGAAATTCTACAAGTCTTTTCATTCAGTTTCAGTAGCAGTAGTTTCAAGAAAGTGAAAGCACAGTTCTGTCCTGACGAGAGTGAGCAGAACTTCGATTATTAAGCCTTTCCATTGACAGCTTTAGAGCCAAGTTCAGTATTAGCCCATGGGCTTCACCTGGCCTGTGCATTCATTCTTGTTCCTCTGGCTCTGCCTGTATGATTATTATATATGGCATAACTCTGCCAGAGTATTCATTCCATTGTTTTGGAAAGACCAAAAGTTTCAGCTGTTACCCATCCTATTATGGAACCAACTTGAGCATGATTTTGGAAAACAGCACATGCATCTTCTATTGGGCTTAAGTATTCATTCAAGAAAACTTCATATGTCATCCTTGGTGTCTGATTCTGTCGGCTTCTCAAGGAGTTGCACAGGAAGATTATAGGTTAAGGACACTAAGAATTGGCTAAGCACAGGGGAAAGAAAGTAAGAAAGAATTCTATTCTGCTTGACTCAGCTGAGGTAGGTAGAAAACCTAAGGATCTTTTTCTTCAGTAGTCATCATTTATTTCCACCATTTGTTCCCATGGTTATTTTCCACTGCCCAGTTGTTATTTTCACTTATTTAAAAACATCAGTCAATGAGCCTCAAGAGGCAAAGAGAATTGAGGTGCTGTACCAAGGGCTGAGAATATTCAAGGTTTTGGATTGAAGTTCCACCTCTGAGATCATACTTTTTTATTACACTATATTTGGCTAAAGATCTGACACTAAATGCATCATGAGCACTGCAGAGTCAGTCAGTGCAGTGCCTTGCTTTTTTAGATTTCTGCTGGCATCTATCATTAGAGTAGCTACACCTTCTCATGAGTTTCCAGTGTTTTAATCATTTACCAAGGAGAGAGGAAAGAGAAGAAAAAAAAAAGAATTGGTGGTAAAGAGATGGGCCCTGAGAACAGAATGGTTATGGATGAAAGTAGAGTATGTGCTACTTTCTGGCCCATGCCAGGTGGTTGGTTGGGTGTGGATATTGTGTGTGTTCCCAGTGTATTCACCCTTAGACTGGTTATTCTCCCAGTTTAGTCACCACAGAATATTGTTCTTTGTTTTTCTATAGTGCTTATCAGAATGCTATGACAACTGGCTGGTTTTATGCAAACATAACCCAGCTCTCAAGAGACAGTGTGTCTGAAAGTCAAATATGGATGGCAGCCATTGGCATGCAGAAGAGTCAGAAACCACAGATTGTTTTCTCATTGGTTGAACAGTTTACAGCAACATAGAGTTAACGAAAGAATTCCTTGAAAGTGAAGTCAGACTGAAAGAAATACTCCACTTTACTAAATGTGAAAGATCTGTAAGTGGTAGCAAGACTAAATGAGTTCGAGCTAAAAAGAGAACATTTTTGTAAATAGATCTGGCTTGTATTATTGCCTAGGCCATTTTAATTATTTGCTCTAATAATGTAGATCGGCAGAAGAATCACTAATTAGGTAAGGCTTGATTTATGGAGTTGGCCTTGTATAAACCATGATGTCATGGTGTTCTGCAGAAAATTACAGGCCTGATCTTGCCATCGAAAACTATTATTTCTACATAGAACTACCCATGCTTTGCATGTCCTCCTCTCAGGAAACTATAGCATTCTATACTCTCATTCACAGTGTTGGTTGCCCAGTTAAATTTAACATCTATTATTACTTATCAAGTAATTTTATCAAAATTTTTTTTAATTCTAGTAAGGGAGGGCCACAGGGAAAGCTATAATACTTAAAGAAATATTTACTTCTTGGGAACTTTAGTAGAGACTAATCTACAATTCTCTGCAGAAGTGAATTCATTCTTACTTCATCTGACAGAAAAGCAAAGATTGGCAAGATTGTTGAGAAAGTGTCTATCTGTCCATCTCTCCTGAAACTCTAACCCCATCGTGCTTTCTTTACCACTTCCAGGAAAGTTGTTTCTTTGTGATTGTTGTCTATTTCATACGGTTTTAAGTGGTAGGATAAGCCTGTGTAACATTTTACCATGGCTCTTGTTCCGTTTCCCATTGCAGTGGAAACCTTGATGTAGGGCCAAGGCCTTTTCTTTGATTACAGGTCTGCTGATTACAACTTCCCAACATTTTTCTTACATTAATTACTCTTAATGATTGCATTTTCTATGGTTTCCTGTGTCAATTTTGTAAAGCAAAGACAATAGAAAGAATCGTCCTAGACTTTTACAAGTTATTTTCCTATCTTTTACAATGGTCTGTCCTCTGCCTTGATAGCTATTTTAAGTCATTTATCTTTATCAGGTTTCCTCCAACTATTCAATATAATTTTAATAGAAGTCAGCTCTTGCCTTTTACTGTCATATTTCTTTTTTTAAGTTAATTTTATGGTACATTTTAGATGCACATAATGATCACATTCATCATAGGGAATTTGTACCTGTACATACTATATCTTGATTCTTTTTTCTCCAGTCTTCCCCCTTCCTTTCAGCCCTTCTTCCCCTCCTTATTTACAAAACGTTTTGTTTCCATTTTTCTCTATATTCTTTTTTTTTTCTTTTCCCTTCCTTTCTTTCCCCCTCTCTCGTTCCCATTCCCAACTGAGTATTTTCTTCCTATTTCATAGTTTCTAGTATACATCCAGGTCCCTATTTACACTTCTAATTTCTCACACCACAGAAACAGTGTGGTATTTGTACATGTGTGTTAGATTTATTTCATTTAAAAGTGTAGCCTCAAGGTCCATCCATTCCGCTAGAAATGTCTCAAGTTTATCCATCTTTATGACTGAGTAGTGTTCTATAAAAAACACATTTTCTTTATCCATTTATCAGTTGATATATATTTGGGCTGTTTCCAAGGTTTATCTATTACAAACTGCACTATAAACAAGGGTATGCATTCATGGCTGTGGTATGTTGTTTTTAATTCTTTCAGGAAGATACCAAGAAGGTAAATAGCTGGGTCAAATGGAACCTCTAGTCCTAGTATTTGGAGGAATCGCCACACTGACTTTCACAGTGGTCACAACAGTCTACACTTCCACCAACAATGGAGAAGTGTTTCTTTTTCCCAACAGCCCCACCAGCATTTGTTATTGATTGATTCTTGATAATAGCCATTCTTTCTGGGGTGAGATTAATTTTAATTTGCATCCTTCACATGACCAATGATGTTGAACATTTTTTCATACATTTGTTTGCTATTTTTACTTCTTTATCTGAGACGTGTTTGTTCATTTCAGATGCCATCCAAAGATTGGGTGTTTAAATTGGGGGGGGGGGGTCTGAATTTGTTTTGGTTTTTTTTTTTTTTTTTTTTTTTTTTTTTTTTTTTTTTTTTTTTTTTTTTTTTTTTTTTTTGGTTTTTTTTAGTTCTTTATATATTCTAGACATGAAACATCTGGTAAAAATTTTTCCCACTCTGTGGGTTGTCTTTTTGTCAATTTCTTTTGCTATGCAAAATCTTTTTAATAAGATGAGATCTCAGTTGTTGATTCTTTGTAATATTTCCCTTGCAATCTGGGTTTTGTTCATAAAGTCTTTGCCTACACCTACGTCTTCTATTCCCTATTTTTAAATACTTTGCTATATATTCTCTTAGTGTGCAGGCAAATTTATATTTTTATATTTATATTTTTGCTATAGTGAGTATGTGAGAGAATTTTGGTCCTGGTCCTTAAACTCAAGCTGCTTACAGGAATCAGGCATGTGCAAAAATCTGCTTATGACAGTAGCCAGATACATGACAAAAGTAGGATGATCTATAGTGAACCAAAGGGCCAGTGTCCTGTCTCAGTAGGGCAGCTACTTCTTAGCTGTAGCTTATTTTTGTCTTGTAAAAAATGCAGTTATGCAGTTGACCAGATATTCCAGCATTTTGAAGGAAGGCGGAAATCTGGATTATTAAGTTAAATCTCCTAATTTGAAATGTTGGCAACTCTTTTCTTCCACTTGCTCAAGCCAAAAACCTTGGAGTTTGTCCTTGACTCCTTTCTTTCAAAACCCACATCTAATCCATTGGGAAATCCTGTTGGCTCTACCCTCAAAATATATTCAGAATCTGACTACTTCACTTCTTATGAACCTTTATTGCACTACTGTTGTCCAAATCATAAATGTGTGTCTCCAGGATTATTCCAGTAGTCTCATAACTGGTCTCTCTGCTTCCATATTTTCTCCTACAGTCACACAGGCCTTATTGAAGCATAAGTCAGATCATGTTGCTCCTCTGCTTATGGTCCCCAGAGTCTTCCCATGTCATTACATCAAGAAGTGAAAGTTTTCCCAGTGACACATGAGGTTTGTCTGACTTCATCTCATAGTCTTAGTGGTCTCCTGCCTGTTCCTCAAGTACCCCAGCTCATTTCTTCCTCATAACCTTTGCTGTTGCTATTCTCTCTTTCATCGTGTATCTCCATGGCCCTTTCATTTTCTTAGCTCTAATGTCATCTTCTCAGTGAGGCCACCTTTGCACACTATATAAACTTATATTACACCTCTTCACACACACACACATACACACACACACACACACACACACACATCCTTCCTCTCTCCTCTGCCTTTTCTCTTTAGCACATATTGTGACCTAGTGTATTTATGTAATTTTTTTCTTTATTACCTGATGTCTGCATTAGCATGTAGATTCTGTAAGGGTAAGGACTTTGTATGGTTTTGCGTACTCATATATCAGGTACGCAGTAAGTGTTTTCATGAATGAATGAACCTTCCAAGACAGTTTTTTCAACTTTGGGCCAAACAAAAACTCTTCAGTGAACCAAAATGCTTTAAGGTAGACCTATACCCCTTTGGTCCAGGGTCAGACAGAAAAGCAGAAACTTTTCTAGTGAAACCTTGAAGCTTGGGGTCAGACTTTGTGAATGTTTCATTCTACCTGCCATGCTCAATAAATCATAAAAGACTTCTTCCACTCTACTTGCATATGTTATGTCCTACTTCCACTCTGCTGAATGTCAGTGTGTGTTCATGATTTTATGCCTCAACAATATTTTTTGATCAATTCATTGCTATTTAGAATTTGGAAAATGTTCTGTGAATTATTTCACCCTTCTGACCAAACTTCCAAATCTCCAAAGATAGGAAGCACTTGAGCAATTTGGCGTGCTTTCTACAAAGAGTAGAGTGGGGTGAGTTAGAAGAGCAGTTACAGAGGGAAAATCTTGCATAAGGATGCGGGGGTTGAAAACCATTGATACTTTGGAAGAGAACAAATGAAACAAAAGTGGAGAGTGAGAGAAGAAAAGGGCTTAAAAAGATACTGAGAGGTAGGCAGGACCAAATCTTTCAAGACTTGGTAAGGTATTTAGATGTTACTCTTATGTTCAGAAGTAAGCTGTAAAAGTTTTTATATACTAGAATAATCAGGTGAGAAAAGTGCGACATACTGAAGTTCAATAATTGATTAAAATCCCAAGCTAACCTGTATGACCCAGGCCATCATTTTTCAGCCTTGCTCTTAGCAAGTAAGCTTTAATCCTTTCACTTCTCATCCAGTGATTGAGTCTTTCAAGATGAGCAATTAGGCTTTTGTAATATTCCAGGTAAGAAATGGCAGTTGCTTCAGCTTTCTGTTGTGTTTTTTTTTTTTTTTTCTGTAGTTCATTATAAGCGTGATGGTCTATCTGGTAAATAGAGTAGGATTGGACTCATGTTGGAAAATAAAGTTTAGCAAAGACTCAGGAAATATATTTTATTGCTAATTATAGAATGTTTAAATTATTTTTTAAATACTATGCACTTAGGAGGCACCAAATAATTATAAAATGCAAAATAAAAGACAGTGATGGGCCAGGTTTGGTGGTGCATGCCTGTAATCGCACTGTTGGGAGGCTGAGATAAGAGGATCACTGTGAGTTCGAGGCCATCTTGAGCTACAAACAAAACCCTGTCTCAAAAACAAAACAAAACAACCAAACAACAACAAAAAAAAAACAGACAGTATGGAACACAGTTTATTTCCAGTGAAGGAGTATTTATGGCAGTTTATCCATTAGAAAATAATCTCTAGATTCTTGTCAATAGTAGCAGCATAATGACAAATGAGAGTCAGTTACGTCAAGAAGAATTGGCTCTGAAAGCTATCACAGCAGCTGTAATAGACCCAGAAATCACTACGGTGAACTGTTTACAGTGATGATTTTTTTAAAGACACCTTTTTGCTAAAGTTTAACAAATAAATTTATCCCTGTGATGTTTTACATTATGTTAGTCGATTGTCAGCAGTTATTTTAGCACCTAAATTCAACTTCATTTTGTATGTCTTGTATGTTTTGTTTGAATTTTGTTTTTATTTGGTTGAAAAAAAATGTGTATTTTTACCTTTGTAAGAAAAATATTAAAATTAATTTTAAATGCCTTGAAAATAAACGTAATTATTTGCTGAAAGACAGTATCTGACACCTGCAACTTAAAGGAAGAAATGTTTACTTGGCTCACAGTGTGTAGAGGTTTCAGTCCATAGTCCACTGGCTCCAAAGCGGGACAGCATGGGCAAAGGACATAGCATCGGAAATGGTGCTCACATCACAGTGGTCAGGAAGCAGAGACAATGAAAGGAAGAGCTGGGAGGGAAACAGACCCTCCCACATTCTTCGACTTGAAAACATAATGATGTGAAATCAGCAAAGTCTATCATAATGTCTCGTTTTCCTCAAAGTAGCTGTTCATACCATCGCACATAATAAAATCAATTTGTATAAATTCTTTAGGAGACGTTCTAGGCATTTATAAGCCTATATAAGTATATCTATCCTTTCTGTATTAGAGGGAAAAACAAAACAAAATACAAGAAAAACAAGAAGGAAAAGAGACAAATAACAATAACAAAGAACCCAAAACAATAACAATATAGACTTTCACAACAAGGTGGGAGGATCATAACAAAGATTGTTATTTTGCTTAGTTATCTTCAGAAGAGTTACTCAGATTACCAGATATAGACTTGCAAAATTGATCTTACCCTATGAATGTTAACTGTTTTGTTCCAAGAACTAATAGATTCAGTAGTACAATCATCCCAGCTATCCAAAGTCTATATATGCAAATTTATATCTTTTTTCTTTTCCCTACCTTCTTTTCTCCTTTTCCCTGAGTTATTTTTTTCCCTTTGAACAGTTTCTTACCCTTTCACAATATGTATTGAAGATTTTGGATCTTATTTACTCTTTCAGTTTCTTACAGTAGGGAGACAATACAGTATTTATACATGTGAATTTGATTTACTTCACTTATGAGTATGGTCTCCAGTTGCATCCATTTACCTATAAAAGCCTCAGTGTGGTCCTTCTTTATAGCTGAGTAATACTCCATTGTATAAAAATACCACACCTTTTTTATCCACTCCTCAGTTGATGGGCATTTCAGTTGTTTCCAAGATTTAGCTATTACAAATTGTGCTGCTATAAACATGGGTGCACATATATCACTGTGGCATGATGTTTTCAGTTCTTCTGGAAGGATGCCTAGAAGTGGAATAGCTGGGTCAAATAGGACTTCCAATCCCAACTTTTTGAGGAATCTCCAAGAAATAAAAGGCATGAAACAGATTCAAAGAGATATCCAAGAAATCAAAAATTCCATTGAAAGCTGGCAAAACCAAGCTGGGCGTGGTGGCGCATGCCTTTAATCCCAGCACTCGGGAGGCTGAGGTAGGTGGAGCGTTGTGGGTTCAAGACCAGCTTGGGCTACAACGTGAACAAGGCCAGTCTGAACTACATAGTGTAACCCTGCCTCGAAAAAAATAGAACCAGGAGTTTGACTCAGTGGCTTAAGCACCTGCCAGACAGGTGTAAGGTTGTGAGTTCGAGCCCCAGTACTACAAAAGCAAAGAAAAGAAAGATGGCAAAAGCACCTCAATGAATGTGAAGATAGACTTTCAGATCTCGAAGACGAGATTGCAGCAAGTGAGCAGGAAAGGAAAAATCTTTTAAAACCAACAAGGGATCAGGAAATAAAAATTCAACAGTTGCAAGATGATGCAAAGAAAAACAATATATGATTGATAGGTGTGAATGAAAAAGAAGGTAACAACACAAATGATATTAAAAGAATATTTACAGAACTATAAAAGACCAGAGAGAACTGCTTTTTCAGAAAAAAAAGAAAAGAAAAAAAAAAAAAAACTAAGACTCAGAAAATGCTAAAGGCTTGCTCCAAGCCATACAAGTAGAGTTAATGGTAGGGCTGAAAGTAGAATTTAGATCTCTAATTTTCTATGTTCTTTACTCTTTGGGGGAATTTTGACTATACAGATGTTAGAGTCATACCAAGAATTATGTTGGTGAGAAAGAGATATCCCTGCGTTAGAAGTGAATATTTGGGCTAAGCTGGTTGATATGGTTTGAATTTTTCCCACAAAGTTCATGCTAGAAAGTTCATCAGTGTTTAGAGGCCTTTTAATTAAGAAATGACTAAGTCCTGAAAGCTCTGCTCTCCTAAGTTGAGACCTGCTATTATTGTGGGAATGGTTTCCTGATAAAAGGGTAGTTTAGTATCCTTCTTTTCCCATGCTCTCTTTCCCTTCCACCTTCCATTCTGAGATGATACAAAAACAAGACCCTACCAGATGCTAGCACCTTAATATTGGGCTTCCTAGCCTCCAGAACCAAGAGTCTTTTGTTTATAAATTACCCAATCTGTGGAATTTTGCTGCAGTAGTACAAAACAGACTAAGCCGGTAGGCTATCTGAAGTATGTGTTGATGTTCCATGAACGAAATTTACACTTTATGTCTCCTAACAGCTTTTCCAATTCTAATTTTAATGATTTTTGATAATTTTAATCATATTTACACATAACAGGATGTATTGGGTGATACTATGTACCCCCAAGTCCTCATATACTTTTGATGGGGCTGAGTCTGGTGCTTGTTATCATTTGTTGTGTAGTGTTGCGATTAGTGATGTGAGTGCTGCACCCGCCCAGGGTTGGAGCTGAGATACAGTGTAAAGGAGGCGGGTCTGCCTTCCCCTCTCTTGTGCTTCCCCCCCACCCTCTTGCCAGTGCACCTTGCTGCTTTGGCCACCACCATGAATGGCAGCCCCGCCACACCATGCTGCTTTGGAGCCAACTAAGTATGGACTGAAACTCCCAAGAAACTGTAAGAAATAAACCTTTCCTTCCCAAATTTTGGGCATCGGGTATTTTGTCTCAGCAATGAGTGAAAAGTAACTAAGACACAGGGTAATTGTCTTCTCTACTTACATAAATTTTTGTTTATTCTCATTCATACATGTCTCAAATACTCTACTCTTTCCTCAGAACCTGCTTTCCCACTGAGCACCTGTTCAAAGTTTCTCATAATGCAGTATAACCAAAAAGAGCAAGCCAAGACTCCAGGTATTGGTCCCAGCTTGGAATGATGAGTAATCACTGTACCTGTAACTAATTTAGCCATCTATATTTGACCAGTATCCAATAACTGCTGCTTTTCCTCTGCCATAGAAATCGGTATAGAGTTAGCAAAAGGGATATTCACAATAATAAAGACAATCAACTTCTGTTGCAGTAGCAAGGACTTGGTATGATGAAAGCTTTGGTCAATTTGTAACCCAATAAGGTATAAATGATTTTTAAAGTAAACTATTTTTGTTACTATGCGACTATTTAGCTAATCTTACCTTAAGCTGAAAGCATATAAATTGACTTTACAATGCAGTGTATCATTAGAAATCTATTTGCTAGCTAGCTGATAGTGTCTGTTTAAATAGAGGTATGTCCACTGCTTTCTTCTGAACATAAAATGATACCTGCCCATACTGCCCCTGTTCCATTGCAGTTTTTAGATTCTTTTATTTCCATACTATACTTCAGAAAGTATTTTCCCAGATGTCAGCATTTTTACATGATGTACTAAAATGTCATATTTATAATATGGAATTTCCAGAAAACAAATGATCCAACTTCATTTGCCCTAACTACTTCTTTCTTCAGTGGAGACCAAAATGAATTGTTTCTTCAGTGGAGACCATAGTGAATTACTCTTTGTAGTAGTTAGGTGGTTAAACTAAGGGCCAATCTCCATAGCTTTAGAAGAGTGGATTTTAAATTTTCATTTATCATTCTATTGGAAAGTTTTCCAAAATCTCTATTCTCCTTGCTTCCATAGATTTTTCAAAACTTAAACAATTTATCATAGTACATTACCATTAATTTCCTTCAAAATACTTCCTCTTGCTTCAGACACACTTATTTGCTCCTTGCTGAAATGCTACATGGATCTTGGATTTATTTAGGAGGTAGGGTGAGGAAGAGATTGTTGGGATGATTTCACATATTATTATGGTGAATCAGTGAGTGAATGCTGGGCACTTGTTTTCAAGTGTAAAGAAAATTGAGAATACAGAAGCAAAGAAGCCATGTTCTAGCAAAGTACTTAAAATTATCCCAAGTCAATATAAAAACTCAACATCAAAATAAGACCCAAGACCCACAACTGTTGGCTCCTCTGTCACTTCTTTTTTTGCTATTCCATTCCACTGCCAAGGAGTGGGCCATATTTTCTCTGCAAGGCTAAGATTCTAGGACAGGAAGGTAAAGAAAAGAACAAGCAGTGCATCTTATATATGTGTTTGTTTCATTTCTTCTAAGAGAAAAACCTTCTAGTGTCAACAAACTTTTTCCATAGAGTCAGATAATAAGTATTTCATGCTTTGCCAACCACGTGGTCTCTGTGGCAGCTATTCAGCTGTCTCATTGTAGCAACCATAGACAATACATAAATAAATGAGCACGGCTATCTTCCAATAAAAATGGATGTAGTAACTCTTTGACTGTACCATTGTAGCAGCCATAGATAACGCATAAATGAATGAAGATGGCTATGGTCCAAAACAATTTTATTTACGGACATGAAAACTTGAATTTAACTATTTTCAGGATAACCAAATTTTTCTTCTTTTTTTTTTAATAATTTAAAAATACAAAAGTCATTCTTCTAGACTATACGAAACAGATTGCGGAGAAGATTTGTCCTGCTGACCATAGTTTGCTAACCCTTGACCTAGGGGAGTAAATAATGAAATGTGAGAAAGACTGTAGAGATTAAGACACAGAAAGCCAAAATATGATACCTAAACTACAGATGATTTAAACATGGTAGGGAAAATTATCAATGGATATGTGTGTACAGTGAGAGTAGATGGTTGTGCTGACCCTTGTTTCTATTTTAGGGAATCTTAGTGGGTACTCAGACAGAGTCCAGTTGATTATTTTATTTGCCGTCTTAAGATTTATGAAAGGCAGGCTTTAGCTGGCCTTTGAGAAGAAAAGCAAAAACAAAAAGGGGACCTCTGACTTAGAATTTGCCATAGGTATGCAGAAACAAGAACTTACGTCTTAAGGGATGCAGAGCCAACAGAATGTTTTATTAGGGATGGTGGCTGGTGGTTTTCACCATCAGTGAGTCATTGTGCAGTCTGTTTGAGGCAAGGAGGAGGCAGCTGAATTCTTCTGCAGCAAAAATTAATTTATGACACTGTGAAGCTTTTACAGAAAATATCTTTTGCTATACTAAAAGAACCCATAAAAATTCCTATTTTTGTGATATAAAGGCTATATTGATAAACTAAATTAAAAAGGACCTGTAAAAATAGCGTGAATGATTTGCAGGCAACAACTTTTGCTACTTTGTAAGTCAACTCACATGTGACAGTCATATATACGGTAACAGAGTTATTTTTAACAACAGAACTTTAGTAATTATGGCACTAACAACAATGATGATAATAATTAGGCATTTTTGAGCTACTGCATTTTAACATAGGTTTAGCCAACCACATAGTCTCAGTAGTAACTGCTCATTTATTATCTTACTCTCTACAACAATTCTGCAAAGTAGGTCTTACTCTTCTATGGAAAGTGATACCTAGGTTCAGTCACACAAACACAAAATAGCAGTGCCAAATTCAAGTCCATGGCTTTCTGACATGAAAATTTACATTGTTTCCACTGTACCATTTCCATTGCTGAGAAATAGTGAGCAAAAACCCAAAAACACTATCCCCAACTATATTATTGGATAGCTTTACTTTATAAATTCTAATTTTACTCTGTGTAGTCATTGTACAGTGTAGTATGAGAATGATTTCAGCCCCTTAAACAATAAAACCAGTTACGCCTCCATCTGTGGTTTGTGTGACCATTCATGGCTTGCAGTTTCTAGGCAGGCTGCAGTCTTGAACTATTCACTGTCTGAACTTGCCCTTAAAGAATTTGTCTTCCTGCTTTGCCTCTATCAAGTGGCAACCAATGAAAAACCGCAAGCTCTGGAAAGTTTCCATCGAAGCCTCATTCTCAGATCCCTTTGAAAATCACAGTTTCTAGAGCTTGCTGTTATCTTTTGATGGGCATGACTAATGTTTGTAATACTGTAAAACTTTCACAGCAAACACAGCCTGATAGACCCAGATTCCTTAGCATGGATTCTGTGTTAAGTTGCCTATACCAAGACATTTACTGGCTTTCAACGACTCTACCCTCAATTCTTCCCAGTAACCTGCAAAGCAGATATTAAGATGGGAGTTTTTTAAATAGTCAGAAAATTAGATCACTTAATGAATTTTATAAAGTGCCTCTTTGACAAGCCAGAATTGATTTTAAAAACCAACCAAACAACTGATAATATGAGAATATGAAGTGGCTCAGCCTTACTCTTGTTTCTCTTAGTTTTTTCCTTTCATTAATTATTTTGAGTAATTAGAGGTCAAGTATCCAATATACCTGTCTCAGAGGAAGCAATTTCACTTATCTAAATGTAAAAATGTAGTGCAAAAGTGACTCCTTTATGTGTGACTGAGTAGTACCAAAATCCAGTTTTTAGCCAGCCTGTTTAAATATGTGAGTCACATTATTTATTCCAGATTTCTTTGAAACCACAACCAGACTTACAGTATGAATATTTGATTGAAAAAATGTGGCTGCTGTTATTCACCTTCCATGTTTTTATTTTGCTTACATTAATGATCCATTAATATACTTTTTTTAAAAAAAAGTAAATCTGCATCATCATCCACTCAAACTGGCAAGGTTGAATGTTGGTAATTACAGATACAGCACCTATGAAAAGCTAATTTTCTGATATGTATGTAGGACAGCATTGTTTTTTCTAGACTGTCCCAAAAATATATCCAGGAACCTGAGGGTGAGGGTGGGGAAACCAGGAGACAGATATGTACTAATCCTCCACTTATTGTCTGGAGTAAAGCTGCACTCATGGAAGCAGTAATAAGTTATTTGGTTTATGTTTATTTATAATGTGCAGGCTATGGAATGTTAGCATTCTTATTATGCCCAGATGTAATGGAAAGAATTTAGTATTTTCACAGTGGCTTTAGTAAGGAATGTACCTTTTGAATCAACCAAGGGAAAAAGGTAGTCATTTAGTTCCAATAACCTATTATTTCTTGCCTAAATAATAAAGGAAATTATTTGGGGCCTCAAATCCCATCTGAATCGACTGCTTTTTGTCACTTAAGCATGCTTCCTTATCAGTAAAACTGAGCAGACACATACTTTAAAAAATTTGACAGAAAATGTCTGCTATTTAGGTACAACAGTGAACTCAAGATTTAGAATAGGGATACCCTTATAATTCAAAATAGACTCTAGAAATATTGTTGATAAAGAATATTAGTGTCAGTTTTCATAACGAAAAAGAGTATGCTTTATTTTTATTTATTTTTTTAAATATTTTATTAATAATAAAAGACAAGGCAGAAGAGAATCCCCCATACTTGCTACATTGCCTGCTGTAAAGAGATGCTTGGGTTGCTGACCAGAGGCCTGGCCAAATCTACAAAACAAAAGTTGGTTGATGTTCCTTGGTTGCTATCAATCCAGCCAGACCGCCGAAACAGCAGGCTGCTTATGGGGCGGGGGGGGGGGGGGTCCCTGATTCCAAGCCCGCGAGGGGCCCTTCTCGTTCTCCTCCAAGGACCCCGGAAGGCAGTCCATATTGCGTCCTGATCGGTGCCTGCGCCACTCGGGCCGGCTATGCTTTATTTTTAAAAAAGCCAAGATTTTCTGTTAAGTATGCCACCTCCAGGGAATGTCTACTCTGTTTGATGAGTACTGCGTGAATTTGCATGTGTGTGTGCTTTTTCCCCCAGAGAGGAGTATAAAACATACAGTTTTTTGGTGTTTTTTGTTTTGTTTTGTTTTTGAGACAGTGTCAGGCTACGCAATTCAGGTTAGTCTTGAGCTAATTATAGTCTAGACTGGCCTCAAACTCACAGTGATCCTCCTGCCTCTGCCTCCCAAGCGCTGGGATCACAGGCACATGTCACCATAGTCAACAACATTGCAGTTTTATACTCTCCTGATACCTTAAGGGCCTACTTCCTGTATTTTATTTTTAAGGGGTTGACCTGATATCACAAAGATGTATTAAAAATGATTATCCAAATTGTGTTTCAAGCTTATGCTTTCTAGGATGACTATACTAGTGATTTAATGGAGAAGGCATAAACATTTTCAAGTCACTGAAACCAAAAGTATTGAAAAATCAAATTCATAAATCAATGAGTTTATGAACTGTCTTTTTAATTTATTTATTTATTTATTTATTTACTTAGTTATTTTAAATGAAGAGGTATGGACCTTACACAGGATCTTGGTTCCCAGTAATCAAATGCCTTGATATTTCTTCATGTCACCAAACTTACAAAGAAATTGAGCCACAGAAGAGGCATAAGTTTTTGTCATTCAATTAAGCAAGTAGTTCTTAATTACCATTAAATTTATTTTATTATGGAAAGTTTCAAGTATAGAAAAAGGACACTTATATGCCTATCACTAGCTTTAGAAGTCATCAATTGGTGGCCACCTTCATTACATCTATATTTCTTTCCCCCACACTAGCTTCTTTAGAAGCAAATCTCAGACATGTAATTTATATAGATTAATTTGAAAGTATTCATTAACCAAATCTGGCAGAACTTGACCAGCAAAATAAGTAATTATAATAATGGAATTTAGCTCATTGAATAAAATAAACACCTGGTGGTAATATAAGATACTTTATGTATATGAAGGAAATGCTCTTCTGTATAGAATGCTTACTAACAAATGTAGAAGGACTAGTAGATTAGAAGTTCACCATTTTGCAACCATCATAATTACATGATTTGGGAAAGAAGTATAAAAAAATTACCAAATTAGTAAGGAAAAATTGGTAAAAAATAGAATACCTGCGTATCTTAAAGGCTCTCTCCACAAATTATATATTAATAATCATTAGAAGTAGTACACAGCTTAATAACCATTGTTATTCTTTTATTATTGGATTAGGAAATTTCATTTTATTTTTCCATAAAATAAAAGAATTAGTAACTTTGGAGTAGAGAAACCTGATAGTGACATCTTGATTCAAGTTACCAATACCAGTAATAGAACAAACTAACATCGTATGTTTCTTCATGTTATGCACTTGAAATATACATCACTTGTTTCATATTGCTACTTCAAAATGTGTAATTAATTTAATTTTATGGAAATATTAGGCAATTCAAAAATAAAAATACTCCAAAAGAGTCTGCACCCTAAAACACACACATAAAAAGGTTGAGGAGCCATTTCAGATTAAAGGAAACCGAAGAAACATGAAATGTGTGTATGTGTAACCCTGAATTGGATCCCAGATTGGGAAAAAAGAGATTGCAGAAAGAACACTATTGGGCTTTTTCGAAAATTTGAATGCACTGGATGGATTAATACTAATACTGTGTCTATGTAAGTTTCCTGATTCTGGATGTCTTAGTTCAGTTTCTGTTGCTATAACAGAATACATGACAATGAGTAATTTATAAATAAAAAGGGTTAGTTCTTACTTCTGAAGGCTAAAAGTCCAAGATCAGTCAGCAGTATCTGGTGGGGATCTTGTCTCCTGCCACATCTTCACATGGCAGAAAAGCAGAAGAGGAAGTGGAGTGTGGGAAAGAACACAGTGGGCAGCCTGGCTTTATAATGGCTTGCTTTCAAAAGCAACTCATCCAGTTCCTCAAGGATTTCTCCAGTCCTAAGGGAAAGCATTAATGTCTCTTAACAAAGTAATTACCTCTGAAAGGTGCACTGGGGACTGATTTCCCAGTATGTGAATTCCTGGGGACAGTCAAACCAGTAAGTGATTGTCTCCCTAGGGAATAAACGTTGAAATATTTTAGAGACAAAAGGTCATGATGTATGCAGTTTACTCAGATGGTTTAGAAAAAATGAATATGGGTGAAAAATGAGAGAAATTGTGTGCTATGCTTGTAACTTTTCAATTTGAAATTACTTAAAAATGAAAAAAATCAAAGATTAAAACAAAGCAAACACACACATGCACATTCACAGTTTTATTTTGTAGCTCAACATATAGAAATCTGAAGATCATACCCATGAGAAACTGAGTAATATAACGTTTTTCCCCTAGAAAATGGCTACAGAATTCTATTGCCAATTTTCATATTCAATTTATAAAATAAATAAGTATACAATAAACACAAAAAATTTCTTAGAGCTAGGGATTTAGCTCAGTTTGCATAAGCGCCTGCCTGGCAGGTGCAAGATTGTTTGATCCCCTGTCCAAAAAAAAAAAGTTTCTTAGAACCTCACATGAATCAAGACATACCATCATTTGTTTTATCTCTGTACTTACAGTTTCTGTGTCCATGTAACTTGCTTTAGAAAGCTTATTGGATAAACATTTGTATAGGTTTGTACCAAGTATTTTTCAAGGAAATGATGGTGATGATAACACCCCTCAAAATACAGAATAAAATTTAAAGAAGTTAAGTTGTACTCTGATTTCTTTCTCACAGTTAGCCTGAGTAGCTGTTTAGCCACATGAAACCAGGTTTTAAGAGATCGCCTCCTCCCACATAATTGGCTTGTGTTTTCCCTTTTATGTCTTGTGTTTTCCCTTTTATGTCTTGTCCTCTCATTAAAATATAACTATTCTATAGGAAAAAGAATAAAAATGAAGTAATGAGTCCATTATTTTGAGCCTATCAAAAAAAAATGCTTTCTTAATGATGAAGAAGAGCATATTCAATTATCCAGAAGCTGATTAGACAAATCCCTGTTTTGCTTCTCCTTTTTTTCATCATTTGGTTGTTCAGGAAGAATTGAAGTAGGAAGTAGAATGTAGTTTCTTATTAACTATTTGGCTTAATTTTAAATCAACAGATTATTTGTAATAGCAAAAGATTAAAAATCTAAATCTACTTTTATAGAAACTAGTTAAATAAATCAAATACATTCTCTTACGGGATAGTGTATTCCTCTATAACAAACTGGATAGCTTTTTATGTACTAATATAGAAAGAACTCCAGAGTATGTTGTAAAGTACTAAATGTACAGTATTGTATATATTATATGCTTCAATTGGAATAAAATAAAAGGACAAAGAATAAATATACATATTCACTGGTATAAAATATCTCTGAAAAGATACACAAAGTTGTTTGCCTAAGGAAATAAGAATTTGGTGTTAGAACACAGTTCCATTAATTTAAGCATTAGTAGATGTAGAAAAACTCTTAAATTTAATGCTGTAGAAAAAAGTAACAAGTCAAACTTTCACCAGTGTTTTATTGCTATGGAAATTACTGTCCTAAAATAGTAGTTCATGAAACACAAAGACATTCCTCTAAGTTTGGCTGAAATGCTGAAAACCCATTATGCATCTTATTTCATTCACTTAGTATAGTTTACTTGTTAACTTAACCTTAAAAAAAATCAACTTTTTTATGTGTCTTTAGTCACAGAGATTTAACCTATGAATTAATATAGCATTCATCTGATACATACTGGAATATTAAAGAGCTAAAACTTATGAACCTGACTTCAGTGAAGTTCTACCAAAACATTAATTGCTTCAATACCCCCATGGGAAATGGAAGAATAAAATTTATCTCAAATTAGTTGGTATAAGACTTAGCCTTTTTAGCATTCTTGCCTTGCATGCACAAGGCCCTGGGTTGGATCCCCAGCACCACACACACGCAAAAAAAATTTAGTCTTCTTGTAATATATGGAACATAGGAAATCTCTTGGGAAAGCCAGAAAGTAAAGAAAAGAAAGTCTTCAGCAATCCAATAGAATCTAGAAAAGCATTTCCCTGGAGTTAGTATTTTAATGTATCACCATTTCATTTCTAAGCCAAGATCTTAATACTTTCTTTAAATGAAATATAAACGACACGCAGTACTTCTTCCCTGGATGATTCTTTCTGATTAAAAACTTTATCAGTCCACCTGCATTTTATATTTGATAAATAGAGTCACTCCAGACTCTCTGAATATGTGTTCTTTTCCTTGTTGCCACCCAAGTCATAAATAAGAACCTGTGACATTCTCTGGAGCAGGTTATTATCACGATGTAAAATTAAACAAAGAGAAATCTTCTCTCTGGCTTATTTGCATATTCAGGGTTCTCCCATTTAACTCTTTTTTAAAAATAATTATACTAATAAACACAGCTGGGTCAGGGATGTAGCTGAGTGACACAGTGCCTGCCTGCCAAGTGCAATGTCCTGAGTTCAATTTCTAGTGCACACCAAAAATACAATAAAATAAACACAGCTTACCTATCATATAAACAGTATATTAAATCTTTCTTCCCCTGAGAGTCATTTGTGTAGTCCCAATTAATAGCATTCATTTTAATATGGAAGAGTATATAGATATGACAGTAGTTTGAGAAACAGTTTAGCATCAAGAAACATCTGCACATTTTTTCCAGCAGCCTGAGTAGCTAGTGATTTGTACAGCCTTCTGTCTGCATCTGTTGTTCCCTTTTCCCTTTTTCAGCACATCTAGGATGATTAATAAGGTGAACACACCCTTACCTATCCATTCTGACAGTCATGGAGACTGTCCTGGTTGACGGTACACACAAGCTAGCACCGCTCCCATTAGGCACCTCATTTGGATATCTTTTATGGGCTGAATAGGATTTCCTGTACCAAGGGGCTGTGACATTTTGAGAGGATGGTGTTGGAGTCACATGGAACTCTGCCTATCACAGCTAAGTTGATATTTTCTCAGGTTGTAAGGATCATTAGGCTTCAGAGAGGAATTTTTAAGGCTACGTAGATGTGAAGTCTGGATTATGCATTTGAGGGAATTATTTCTTTACCGTAGGGAGGGGAATACAGTCTTACTTTAAAAAGAAAAAAATTTTCATAATCAATTCATTTATTCCACTGTGAATTTTTGCTGAAGGATCTGTCCTAAAGCTTATGTCTACTGCCAAATCCCAAGCTTCAGTTACAAGTGTTGACTCTGTATGACCTGTTACATTTTCCTTAGACAGTTGGATGTGATCATAGAAGGATGATTGCCAAAGTCTTATTTCAGTTCAGATACAGCTAAATGCAAGAACTCACTTCCTGACACCTTTCTTCTGCCTGCCCCGCCCCAAATCACATTTTGAAACATGTTATGGGATCTACAAAATGGCCTGCTTGTGTCCCAAGTTAATTCTGAGAGTGGCTTTTCATGGCGAGTTTTCAGTTTTTAGAAAAGCAAAATTATGAGGAAAACTCTGTGACATCCTAAACTGTAACAAATGAACTATTCTTGAAGATAAATTAACTTCATGTCTATAAAGCTGAATATTTACTTTCCAAATGATTTAGTGTATCTTTGTTTCTTTTTAGAACAAGGTTTTTCTTTCTTCATGTCCAAGCTACTTTTTTGTGACCCTGTTATATCAGTGTTTTGTGATATTACAAAAAAGCAAAATGTATGAGGTCAAATTTTCCATTACATACCTCAACAGGAATGCCAGGGAACCTAGCCAATCTAAGGCTGCAAAAAATAAAAATTACAGGAAAGATGATTCATTAATCAACAATTTCTTTACCAAGGAAATATAATTAGTTGTATGTATTTGGTTTTGGAAAGGGAAATGAGTGCACACAACCAAGCTATGGGTAAAAAGGGATAGGGGCTATTAGTTTTAAATCTACTAACAATCTTTTGAACTGTAATATTCAGAGAGTAGAGTTATTCACTCTACACCTTCATTTCTCTAGAGATGGAAGCACATCACATGCTGACCCTAACTACATTTTACATGTTAAAGGAGCTGAAAAGGTAAAAAGTTATTATACTAATGGAAAAAATAGCCACTGAAATTATTTTCAAAAAGCCATAAATTCCTCTTATAAACAAACAGCATTATCTGGTCACAGAATTTAGTACCATTAGGGCCGGGGATTTAGCTCAGTGGTGTAAGCGCCTGCCTGGCAGGCGTGAGGTTGTGAGTTCGTGAATTCGATCCCCGGTACCAAAAAAAATAAAAAAATAAAAAAATAAAAATTTAGTACCATTAATGTCAAACTCAAAGTGAAACTTTTTTTAATATTCTAATTTAAAAAAATAAACAGCCAGTAATAAATACAGTTGACAACAGCCAATAATAGATATGATGAACTCTGTTATCTACTGTTCTTTAACCATTAATCTCCATGTGCAATAAAATGTTGAAAACTGTAACTCAGAATGTTACAAGATCCTTGTGTATCTTGTAACTCATCAAAGAAAGATGTTACAGTTTAGTACTGTATCAGTTTAGTACTAAATGTACTTTATTTTAATTCTTTGGAAATTGGTAATTCATGTATAGTTCAGACACTGCTAGCCAGAGTACATAATTAGAACAATTCTATCCATGTTAGATGATGCTAAGTTGACTGAAGATTTTTATTGCCTTTTATGGAGAACATGAAGGAAAATAATGAACAAGCTTTTTTTTTTTTCCTTTCGCCCAATAGCTGATAACCCAATTGCTATTACCATTTTATCCACACAAATGGATTGTAACATGAGAAAGAAACGTTTTAAAGTTCCTTATAGTTGAGTGTTTCTTATGAAAAGCTGGGACAGTTCAGAAAAGAAAGAAATGGACTGAAGAAGAGGAGCTGAGCCAAAGTTCCCAGACATTGACAACTAGGGTAAATGTAACAAGTCTACATTCTTTGCAGAAAAATGTGAAATCTTGTGCTTCAGTAGCAAAAAGCTCGACTACGTGAATAAAATAAGGAAGATAGGGGCCTGTGCTGTTCAGACTCTTCTTTGTTATATTGTCACACCTCTCCTTGAGGCTCAGTGATGGGTCACCTAGCAGAGAATGTTTTTAGAATTGTTATGATAGAAGCTGGCATCCTGGGACTCAAACTGAAAATAGTTACCCCAGTCGTCACAGCTCAGAGGAGACAGTTCTTTACCCTGTTCCTTATCTGCCTTCTCTCCTTCGCACACACGAAAGGAAGGAAAAGAGAGGAGATAAACATAACTTTCCTTCCCTTTTGAAAAACTCTTATGTTTCCAAAATCTATCTTTGTTCTTTTCAGCTACACTAAATGTTTGTTTCCTTGGTTCTTGAATTTCATTTTGTTTAGGCTCATCGTGGCTCAACAATCTCTAAGGTCTCCTTTCTCTCAGGTACTCTTATCTAACATTTGGCTGTTCACGCAGGCCAAAAGGTGTTTGCTCCATATGCTTCCTCCCCCATCTTACCATGCTCCCAGGCACCATTTTTTTCTACCATGTAATTTTATCCATCCATTTCATTCAGTATAGATATGAATATTCAGACTTCAGAAATGTACATCCCTGAAGCTGATTGATATATTTAATTTATAAAGGACTCTTTCTACTTTTGCCAGATTTTAAAAGGGATTATGGACTAGGTGTGGTGGTGCATGCCTGTAATCCCAGCACTCAGGAGGCTGAGGCAGGAGGATCCCCATGAGTTCAAGGCCAGCCTGAACTGCATAGTGAGACCCAGTCTCAATAAATAAATAAATAGGAATGTGCTTTAAGAATAAAATTTACTAAGATATGTGTTCAAGTGACCTCAAGCAAATGTCTTACCTCATCTATTGTCTAACAAATATTGATTGAATATTATCTGTGTGCTAGGTATTGCATTTTGCACAATGGATACAGTTTACAAGATGGGCACGGTCTTTTCCCTGATTGAATTTATACCCCAATGGTGAAAGCAAAAAAAAATTAATCTTTAACTAAATATTTCAAGTTTGGTAGCAAGAAGAAGTAACCTGAGCCAAAGAAGCAGAGAAGACTATTTTGTGAATAATAGTTAAAGTGAGTCTCAAAGAATGGGTAAAGCTTAAGCAAACAAAGAGAAAATAAGAGCCTCAAAGCATGAAAGGCTCAAAGTTAGAAAGGAACTAGAGACAGAAAAAGAACTGAGAGATCAGGTAAGTTAAAATCCCAGTGAATAAAAGGGAAGTGGAAGCCGGGTGTGGTGGCGCACACCTTTAATCCCAGCACTCGGGAGGGAGGCTGAGGTAGGTGAAGCGTTGTGAGTTCGAGGCCGGCTTGGGCTACAACGCGGCGCAAGGCCGACCTGAGCTACATAGTGCGACCCTGCCTCAAAAAACCAGGGCCGGGAGTTTGGCTCAGTGGCTTAAGCGCCTGCCCTGGCAGGCGCAAGGCTGTGAGTTCAATCCCCGGTGCTGCAAAAAAAAAAAAAAAAGGGAAGTGGAAAGATACTAAGGTGGTGGTATATGCTTGTAGTTCCAGATTGTATAGGGCATGATAAACATTAGCAAGAATTTTGGTCTTTTTTTTTAATAGTAATGAGTGATCATTGAATGTTTTAGGAGTTTTGTTTGTTTTATTTTTGCTGATTGATTGATTGGTATTTTTTGTTTTTATGAGATAGAGACCTATCTCCTCCCTATGTTGTCTGGGCTAGTTTCTAATTCATAGGCTCAAATAAGTGATCTTTCTGTCTCAGCCTTACAAGTATCTGGAACTACAAGCATACACTACCACATGGACTGAAAGACATTTTAATGAAGTAAAAGCATAGCTATATCTGTGTTTAGATTACTCTGATCGTTGTAGCTCATGACACAGTAGATTAGATGAGTACAAGAAGAATGAGAAGGCCAGTGCCATTCTTCACGTGAGAGGTGGAAGTGGTGGTCAGTGAAGAAGTGGTTGAATTCAAGACAGATTTAGAAGGTACAGCTGACAGCACTTGGTGGCTCTCTGAATTGGTGGCATTGCACAATAAGAAAGTGTCACTGATAAATTTTCATTTTCTGAGCATGAAGTACTGTTTTCTGAGGTGAGAACTTTTGGAGGAAAAGTTACCCTTGGGTAGGAAGTGGTAGATACCAAGTTCAGTTTTGGACAGCTTCAATCTGGGATACTTGTGATTCATTCTGATACATATGTCATGCAGATGACTGTAAAATAAACAAACAAAAATTCTAACGCCCAGAAAGTATGTATAGGCTAGAGATGTATACTGAATAGCAGCTTATAGATCATAAAGCTGTGAATAGGGATGAGATTGTCAAGAAAGAGAGCTTGACTCTAGAAGAAGGGTCAGGACACCTCTTAGATCTTCAGTTGTCACATCTCTAACATGGAAGTGTTGATTGGTCTGTGCAGACAGGTTGAGAGGCATACAAACAGCACGTAACCAAGTGTCTAGCTCCTAATAGGTACTCATTGTATAATAATTGCTGTTGTTACTCTGTATAGTAAAATCTCATAGCCTTGTTTTCTGGAGTGAGTTGGCACTAATTGACAGGAGGGTGGAGGAAATGAATGACTGCATGCAGGAACAAACATGATTCTATAAGAATATGTCGATAAAAATTGAGGTTAAAAATTCATTGTGCCAGTATTAGGTAAAATTTTTTTCCTAATTTTCATTTTCCATGCAGTTCTCCTCTGGCAAACAAGCTCCTCTAATCCTCCTGAAAAAAATCAACCTTCTTTGTTTTCCTTAAATGGAGCCCAATTGGACCTGAATCACTTGTGAGGCTACCACCGGGTTCATCATCTTGGCGAGTTTTCTTTGCTGTTACAGTGACTAATTGATTTGTTAAAAAATATCTAAATTTTTTTTGTAATAATATTTTTAGGAAGGCAAAACCCTTACATTTCCAGACTGCAGCTTTGTTGTGAATGTGGGGAGACCACAGAGCTGTAACACATTGCACATGTGCAAGGCTGTCTGGGCTTCTTGGCATTAATAATGATGATAATGATCCCACTTGGTGGAGGCAGACCCTCCCTGCAGCTGTTGTCTCTTCTGCACAGGAATGAAGTCACTGAGGGAGGGGAGGAGGTAAAGCTGGGGAGGATGAGAGAGGAAGAAGCTGTCATTTGTGCCTTCTTGGTGGAAAAATGGAAACATATTTGCCACATGCTTGCTTTATTTATTAATTTTTTTAAGGAAAGGGAATGGAGCAAGGCGGATAGGAAGTTACTTCAAGATGATGACAGCTTGGTCCCCCCCCCCCCACAGCTGTCAGTATTCACAGCAACAGGCCAATAGAGTCTCCCAGGTCACTGATAACCCTATCTAATCTCTAGAATATTTGAAACTGCTCAGAGAAGGATATTCCAGCTATTTAGATCCTAGTCACTACTTTAATGTTATGTAATACCTAATTCTAGCCAGTTCACTCCTCCTTCTATCTCAGACGTGTCTAAAACAGGAAGATAAGGAATCCTTTTTTCTTTGACAATGTAGTTAGAAGCATCTGAGTTTTCATCATCTAGTTCTCAGAGATATCACTGAAAACAAATAAATGTTAGTCTTTTTGGAATTTACCAGTAGTAGTACATCCAACTGATGCACCATAGTTTTTTATTTGTAGAGTTTGTACATCTAGACTTGTAAATCTAGAATTCTTTGTATGCCTCCAAAGTCTGGGGACTTTCTTACAATTGGTTATTTTGGGGAGAGAGATTAGGAGCAGTAGGGTCACTTTGGCATTACAGAAAAACATGTTGGCCTGGCCACAGTCAGCCAACCACAATCAGCCATTTGGTCATCTCTGCTCTCAACAGTAAAATGAGTTAACACTGAAAGAATGAGGAGCTAAAAATGCTCTCAAGACATTTCTGAACTCTTCAGATGTAAGGCCAGGTCTGGTTAGCCTTTGTATTCTCAGTGCTTCAGCCAGGGCTCGTGGAGTGAATGCTCCGTGAGTAGGAAGCACATGAGGAACCCAGTCTCGCCATTTTCTGTGGTTCAGGACTGCTGGTGATAGCCAGAGCAAATGACTGTGAGTAATTAGTGGAGGAAAAAAACACTTCCTCCACAATGCTGGAGAAGAAGCTACTTGTTACTTGAGTATTATGATTTAAAAACTAATGGTCAACTTAACACCAGCTGTATTAAATCGGCGTGGTGCTGAGTGTCGATGGCCCACCTGAGGAAAATTGCCACATAAATAGAGATGTGGAGAAGAGAAAGAGCTAGGCGTTGTGGGTTCTCCTAAGTGTTGCTGTTTCAAGCGGTTGGTTCTCCTGGAGGAGCTTGTCATGTTGGCTTCCCCAATATGGATTCAACCATTATCGTTGGAGGAATTCAGGACCTTGTTGCTGATGGTGGCTGCGGTTCACTTTGGGGGAGCTCTGCTCCTTACATTGAGCATCGCTTTCTGGCTCCAGGGGGGAAGATGTGTGCTGGAGAAGCTTGTCACACTGGGCTCCCTGACCTGTACTCAACTGCTGTCATCATCGGAGGAGCTCGGGACCTCACTGCCGCTGAGGATGGCTGTGGTACTTTTCAGGGGAGCTCTGGTCCTTACTTTGAGCGTGACTTCTTGCCTCCAGTGTAGAACCCTCAACCTACTGGCACAGCTCCTTCACCCCACTGGCATAGACTTTCTAGCTTCCACTGCTGACCTTTGGCCTTCCCAGCACAGATCCATAAAACAGACTGGCATGAGTCCTTATCATGGGCTCTTAGATTTCCAGTTCGATTTGTGGGAGGCATTGTCATGGGCTCTGGGTCTTGAGCTGGACGCATGCAGGACATTGCTGTGAGATCCAGGCCCTTGACTGAATATTCTGGGTCTTTAGTGTTGTGGACAAATTTTCCTGAACTTTCTTGTGTTGAACTCTGGGTGACCATCATAAAACAGTATTATAAATTCTGTGTCCTGTATGCAGTTGTTCTCTCTGTAAACCCTGACAACAACAGTGAGTATAATAAGTTGACTGTGAACAGTGCTCCTGATTTGATTTTTTGAGATGCAAATATAAAGAATTTTCTAAGGTGCCTCCCTGGTGAGTCTGCGCGACTGCACGGATCCCAGGGAGAGAACTATGTGCCTTTTGCGAACCCTCCATGCTGGGGCGAGAGGCCGCAACAGAAGCAAGCCCGCCTGCCTCCCTGGTGAGTTTGAGCGACTGCACGGACTCCAGGAGGAGAGAAAGAGGTGTGTCCCATTGGCCTGCTGGCGCACGGGCTATGAATCAAGGACCTCTCCCTCCCCCTGTCCCCGTGAGCATCCTGCTTGCTCAGAGGACCTGCTGGGTTCATGGCAAC
This sequence comes from Dasyprocta punctata, assembly GCA_004363535.1. Lineage (NCBI taxonomy): Eukaryota > Metazoa > Chordata > Mammalia > Rodentia > Dasyproctidae > Dasyprocta > Dasyprocta punctata. The sequence goes on from RJWM01000006.1 coordinate 445,802, forward strand.
TGGGGTACATAAAGCAACTAAATGCAAAAAAAAAAAAAAAAAAAGAATTTTCTAAGGTACAGAACCTTACTACTAGTTCTTATATTGTCTTTTCGAGACAGGGTCTCACTATGAAGTTCAGGCTGATCTTGAACTCACTTTGTGGCCCAGGCTGACCTTGAACTCTCCACAATCCTCCTGCCTCAGCCTCCCAAGTGCTGGAACTACAGGCGTGCACCACCTTGCTCAACACCACTAGTTCATTTTAACACTAAAGTTTTTTAACCTCAGTTTCCTTCTCAGAAAAATGAAAATAATGATATTTTCTCTACCCCTCTCTTAGGTTTATTCTTAGGGCTAAAATCTATTACAAAAGTGAAACTAGTAAGAAGCATAAGAAGTAAACTGTTATTAATGATTTCCTTGAGAATACTGCCTTTAAACATTTTTAGGGAAAAAAAAGCTTTTGAATTCCTTGGAGGTACTAGGAAAGTATGTTTATTGGCACTGTTGTTAATCCTTCTTTAAACTTCATTTATTTAAAAACTAGCCAGGTGTGGTGGCATATACCTATAATCCCAGCTCTTGGGTGGCAGGGGCATGAGGTTCTCCAAGAGTTCAAGGCAAACCTGAACTGCATCAAGAGGCCCTGTCTCAAAACAAAAACAAAAACAAAACAACTAATGACAATTCTCTCTCCCTTTCTGGAAAATTTTTATGACTTAACTGCAAATTTTATGTATTTAAAATCTGAAGTATCAGATCTTCCTTTAAAAATGTCATTAGTCAGTGTGGTGGTACATGACTGTAATCCCAGCACTCAAGAGGCTGAGGCAAGAGGATCACTACAAGGTCACCCTGGGCTACACAGTAAGTTCAAGGCCAGCCTGAACTACATAGTGAGGCCCTGTTTAATAAATAAATAAATTGCCTTTCCCCATGAGTCAGCACCATTTGTGAACTGGCTGTGGAGAGAACAAGGCCACACCAGCAAGCAAGCCCAGTCTGGGAACCAGCACCATGCACAGGGCCGCCAGCAGACTGGAATAGACAGACCTCAGCCCCTTCCAGTGCACAAGCTGTCAAACCAGAAGTACCAATCCCCCCACCCCTGCCATAAGCAACCAGCTTATCCAGAGAAACACAGGTTGTGATGATTGCTATGGTGGTGAAATACAATTGGATACCTGTGGTGCTTTGTTGTTTTACTAACATTGCAGGTCTAGGGCCAGTGGTCTTATCATAGGTTCAGAGGATAGTGGTAGGCACTGTGACATGTAAGGGGGATCTCCTTTTGAGGGTTGTAGCCATTGTTGATTCCCTATGATCTTGTTTTGGAAGTCCCATATCATTTCCGTTGTTTTGTTGGGTTGGGTTTTATTCTCTTTTGTTTTGTTTGATTATGTCAAATCCAATGGCAGGAGCAGCTATTTCAAACATAGCAAGATATATTATGGTAGCAATTTTGCATTTACTATTGGCTTGTTTTGAAGTCCCTGATTGCATTTGTTGTTTTGTTTTTATTGTTTCTATTCCATTCTGTTCTGTTTGATTTTTACTATGTCTGAAGTTATCTGCAGCAATTTTGAAGACATCAAAAGGCATTATGGTAACTATCATTGATTTTGCAATGTTTTGAAATCCTATATCTCTTACACTGGCTTGATTGGTTTTATTCTGTTTTATCCTCTTTAAAATAAAAATAAAAAAATAAATCAACTAATTAATAATTTGAAAACAGCAAGATTTATAAAGCTACTGACTGAATGATTAAATAATCACAAATAAAACACTAGTTTTACCACATGCAAATTTTTTCCCTACATTTTCCACCGCCACCAACAGTGATTGAACTGCAGGTGTCTGTTATAAGTCAGTAGACTTTTGTCCTTTTAGAAAGAGACTGTAATGAAAAATTAATGCCTTGGCCACTGTCCATCTGTGCCCTTAATGAAATTATTTCATCTTTTAGCTCAGCTTCCTCATTCCTAAACTAAAAGACTGTTCAGTGGCCTGGCATTAAGACCTTTACTTCTCTCCACAGAAAGTATTTGAAAAGAGGAAGGGTGTTTTTGGTTGTCAAAATGAAAGAGTGGGTGAAAAAATGGTAGGGTACAGACACACTGGTAGCGGGCAGAGGTAGCTCTCAATTTTCTTTTTCTTTCCTTTTGTGTGTGGGGCAGTGTATGGGGCAGTGGGGTACTAGGGACTGAGTACATGGGCACTCTACCACTGAGCTATAATCCCTTTTTTTATTTTCAGACAAGGGCTTGCTAAGTAGTTCAGACTAGCCTCAAATTTGTGATCCTCTTGCCTCAGCCTCTTGAATAGCTGGGAATAATGCCCACCTCAGATTTGCAAAATTTTCTGTAGTGGGCAGATCAGACTCTTGAAAGGAAAAGTGGTGGCCCCTTCATAAGCAGCACTGGACCATAGCTTTTGAGAATGAAAAGATCACATTTAATAAGGGACTCAGGCAAACTAGGGTCTCTGGTTGCATCATCTTCCTAGATTCTTGTCCTGTCCTGCTCACAAATGGATGATCCAAGTACTGTTGAACTACCCACAGGAAAGGGGAGAGTTGGGACCAGACCCTTGTCTTCTACTGTCTCTATTTTACTTAGGAAGGCTAGTGGTAGAGTGAAGTTAGCTCACTTGTTCATCCCTTTAGTCCCTGAACCCCCCTCAATTCTCTCCTAAGCCTCCAAGTCTTCACACTTGGAGTACTGAATTGTGGCAGCTTTGTTCGGGTGGATGAGGAATGAGAGGAAGAAAGACTAGAGCCAGATCTTTCCTGCAGCTGTAGCTGACCAAGGCAAGCTGCCAACATAGACAGCTTCTCCACTGCAGTCAGGGCCACCCTGAAGCCTTATGTGGGTGCAAAGTTATTGTGACACATGGTCTCATGGGGTGTGAGCAAACTGTGCATGATGATAGAGGTGCCACATGATTCTTATGCCAGTTTTTTGGACTGCCAGTTAAAGAGGGAAAAAAATAAATGCAAATCAAGAATCCTCCCACTCTAATGATGGACACCTCTGCTGAAGGAAGTAGTCAGTCCAGATGGGCTTTATGGTCTTTCAGCTCCTGTACATGGACAAAGGCTAGGATTTCAGAATTTCATTCAGCTCCGGGTTTTTCTCCTAGCTAGATTTATTTTCAGGTTTTTAAATTTTATTTTACTCTTTAAAGGAAGTCTGTTGTGCAGAATTGTATAAAGCTTGACATGATGGTCTAGAGTAATTGCTTAAATATGGACTTGGACAATTGTTGAAAAGCACTTTTGTTTGTGTCATGGAATAAAAGTTGCACAATGGTCTATTTTCAAACCTAAATGGATTACATCTTAAAAGAAATAGAAGAGCACAGTGGAAAAAAAAAGAAGAGAGAGACCATTAATTTTTATGCAAAAAACAAAATTGGTATCTAAATTCAACTGGAAAGAACTGTAGAAATTTGTCTCTAACATTGATAGTTTTTTTTCTTTCTTTCTTTCTTTTTTTTCGTCGTTCTATATTGGACCTTAGTATTTGAAGTTATTCCTTTGAGTGAGAACACATGGCTTCTCTACCTTACAAAAAATTTTTGGCAAGTATAAATCATGATGACAAACAGATTATTTTCTTGATTCATTTGGTATATATCACTTCTTTTGAGATTCAAGCACATCCACCAAAAAATCAAGACTATAGCTTTTCTGCCTTTCCTATGAAACCTTAGGGTTTTAAGAATTTATCAAAGTGGAAAGTTTTAAATTAGGAAGACGTTTTTAAAACAACCATTCAGTATTGTAGGGGAGTACTAACACTGTCATATTTTTAAAGAGAAGTTCTGCTTTTTAGTAGCCTATTCATACCTCTGTCCTAAAATATGTGCAGGAGCCAGGAATATAGCTCAGTGGCACAGCACCTCCCTGGCAAGCACAAGGTCCTGAGTTCACGTCCTGATACAAAAAAAAAAAAAATACTCATTAAAATATGTACAGGACAGTAGAATAAAATAATTAGTTGAATTAATCAGGATGATTGGAATATAAAGTTGAAGATAATAGTGGGAGACCAAAATATATAATATCTGACCCTCAATGGTTGTTAGAAGTAGATGACAAATTTAGCTCTAAACTTTTTAATAAGTTAAGTGAAAAGGAGCTTGATTTTTTTAATCGTCCAGGTCTTGGTTACTTTTCTCTGGTTGCTGGGACAAAATACCCAACACCCAAAATGAAGGAAGGAAAGGTTTATTTATCTCACCATTTGTGGAGGTTTCAGTCCATAAATAGCTGTCTCCAAGGCAGGGTGGCATGGCACAGGGGCAACACTTTAAAGCAGCAGCCAGAGCAAGACAGGAAGAACAAGCCCCTTCTCTTATATTGTAAGCAGGCTGCCCCCACTCCAGGGTGGTGTAGCACTCACACCACCACTGTGCCCTCCTGCACAGGCTGAGGATATTTACAAAGTAAAAACCCTGACTCCCTACTGAGTCCCTTAGTTAAACTTCTAAACTTCTCAAGTTGACACAATGTATCAATGATAACACCCAGATTTACCCTGTAGAAAAAAATTTATTAAGGACATCATAGGACATTGTTGAGCTGCAGATGACTTTTTATTTTGTTCACTCATCTAAATTTCTTGAGCACCTGCTGGTATATAGGGAATTTGCATCAACAGAGAACTTGGACAATATCAAATATCAAAGAAAAATACAGCTTTTTTAGGTTTGTGTGAAATGCTCAGTTTAAAAATGTAAAATCTCTTAAAATTATTTTTAAACATGTTTTAATGCAATGATGTTTATCGTAAGATCCAAATTAAATCATAGACATTTTCATGATCTTTCTTTTTAAAGAACTCACTGTTAATTCCTCCAGTTTTTAACCACTTGTCACTCTGGAAATTTTCTCCATGTGGCACTGTTGGGGAAATAGAAGTGACTCCTCATAATAACAGTCTTTAGGGTCAGATTTTGTTGCAAAGGCAACTTTGTAATGCCTTCCACTCAATTTGTTATTTCTATTTGTTTTATACACCAAAATCTCCTCTTGTACACAGGCTAATACCCAATAGAGGAAAAACACACAACATTTTATTAGCATAAATTTCCTTTTAAATCATTAGATGGATAATACACACTGATTATAGAAGATTATATGTGAGATCAGTGAAACTTTTCAGTAAATCAAAACTTTGAATGGATGATGGTTACCCTAGCATCTTAATTCTTTCTATATTCTATGTCACTACAGTTTTTAAAATTCTTTTTGATGCCTCAGTACATACTATCCAAGCAGACTAATCCAGAAGCTTAAACAAATAGTAAATAATTTTTTTTCAAAGTTGAATAACTAATAAAAACTAATGATTCATACTCCTAAAATGTCTACTCCTAAAATGTCTATTACATATAGTTATAAGTATATAATTTAATGTACTACATTTTATATATTTATTAATACATTAAGTTCCACTAATCTGTTATGTTCCATCCTATAGACATAATATGAAATAGTGTATAGTTTGTGAATTTATTCATATATTATAAATAATAAATAGCTGGGGATATAGCTCAGTGGCACAAGCACCTGCCTGGCAAGCGCAAGGTTGTCAGTTCGGTTCTCAGTACAAAAAATAAGTAAATAAATAATAAATACTGAATATATTAAATACAATTGCCATTTTGTCCTTATATGACCTGGAATAATATCATGACATATGTGTTGTCACATGTTATTTTGACTACCAGCAGTTATAATTTGTGGTCTGAGAGTTTATCTCTCTCAGAGCTGACCAAGATATCATGAGACAGTCCTGCAATGAGCAGATATGTTTAAGCTTTTCTTGGTGTGTTATTGACTATGACACAATAACGCAACTGTGTACTGTAGTCATGTAATATAATCTGTTGAAGTTCTACATAAATAAAGATGCGCAGTCCTGAAATTCATCAAAGACCAATACAGAGCAATAGAGTGACACATTTATACAAGATTCACTTCTGTACAATAAAATTGCCGGGAGTGGGGCTTTTGTTCCAATGTCTGGATGGTGGTGATGGTGGTCCTGAGGGGTATGTGTATGGGTATGTGTCCTGCTACAATTGAGTATATTTTTTAAACTTTTGATTTAAAAATTTTGCAAAAGCAAAATATAAGACATCTACTTTCCAACAATTAGATAAACCTGTTGAGATATACTGTAAGAAAATCCTCCTGCTTATGGCATGAAACAAAGTTAGAAATAAATAAGTTCATATGTGATCTTGTTCTTTGGATATGTAAAGATCATAAAATGCCTTGTAGTTACTTTCTGAGGTTTGTCGTTTCTCAAAAAAGGAAACTAAGTTGGGCGTGGATAGGATAATTGAACTTTCAAAAACTTGTAATGTGTAATTTCCTCTAAATAAAATGAAATTTAGTTCAATTTTTGGAGAAAAGAAATGTATAATACCACTAGTGTTATCCTGCTATTATGGTTGATACATTGTGTCAACTTAAGTTTAGAAAGTTTAACTGAGAGACTCAGCAGGGAGCCAGGGTTTTTACTTTGTAGATATCCTTATCCTGTGCAAAAGGAGAGCAGGGAGATTTTGTGAGTGCTACACCTGCCCTGAAGCTGGTGTGTGTGGCCTGTGTACAGTATAAGGGAGGAGAAGGGTTTTGTTTTCTCTTTTTTTTTTTTTTTTTTTTTTTTGCTCTGGCTGCTGCCTTAAAGTGTTGCCCTGTGCCATGCCACCCTGCCTTGGAGACAGCTGATTATGGACTGAAACCTCCTAAAACTATAAGATAAATAAACCTTTCCTTCCCTAATTTAGGGTGTCAGGTGTTTTGTCTCAGCACTGAGAGAAAAGTAACCAAGATACCTGCTATGCATTTGGTTACCAGTTGTTATTCCTTGCCTTAGTCCATTTTCTGCATCCATGTCAGAATATCAGAGACTGTAACTTTTATAAAGGACAAAAAATTATTTCTTACAATAGTGGAGGCTGGGAAGTCTTAAGATCAGAATGCTAGTATCTGATAAGGGCCATCTTGCCGTGTCATCCCACAGCAAAAGGCAAATGATCAAAAGCAAGAGACATTAATCCATTCATGACAACAGAATTGTCATGAGGCAACTACCTCCCAGCACTGTTGCACTGGAAATTAAAATTCCAACACATAAACTTTGAGGGACACATTCAAAACAAAACATTCCCTAGTTGCATTCTCTCCCGAAACAAGGTTGTTCATGTTTTATTGACAGTGTGTTTCCTGTGCTTCATCTCTTCTACCCTACGAACTTGTCCATTTGATGACTTACAATGTAAGTCATTCAGTAATTCACCATACTAAGCTCTGTAGCTCACAAGTGGCTTAATAAGACTTTCCAAGGGCTTCTCTAACAAGTTATCATAAAGTGGGTGGCCTATTGCCACGTAAATCTTTTCTCTGGAATCCTGGGAGCCAGAAGTTTGAGGTTCATATGTCAGTAGGACTATGCCTTCTCCAAAAACTAAAGAAACAAACTTCCTTTCCTTATATAGCTTCTGATGGATGGCATCAGTCAGTATTCCTTGACTTATGGCAAAATAACTCCAAAATCTTTGTCTTTATGTAGTAGTCTTATCTCAGTGTGTATGCGTGTCCAAAATGCTCTCTCCTTATAGGAACACATCATTGGATTGGGACCCACTCTAATCCAATTATGACCTTGTCTTAATTTGATCACATTTACAAAGATCCTGTTTCAAAATAAATTCACTGATGTCTGGTGCATAAATTGGGAGTGGGGAGAGGTGTTATGGCTTGTATTTAGATGTCTCCCCAAAGCCTCATGTGTTCAAAGGTAGAGCTTTTTTGAGGTGGCTTGATCTGGGGTGTGTGATGTTGGGATTAAGAATGTGATGCTAGGATTAAGAGTGCCCCACCCTGGGGCAGGTAACCTGGATAGAATATAAGGGACAGAAAGAGGGCTGCTGCTGTCACTGACTGCTTGCTACTGCACTGCTTTGCTGCCTTCTGCCTGCCATGAACTTTTTCTCTTTCGTGATGTCGCTGTACCCATGCTACCCTGCTTGGAGCCAGCCGATTAGGGACTGAAACCTCTACAAACTGTGAGCTACAATAAACTTTTCCTCCTCTAACTTTGGGTGTTGGGTATTTTGTTTCAGCAATGAGAAAAAAGTAACTAAGACAGGGCAGTAAGCATTCTGGCATAATCAATAAGCATCTTGGTATGTTGTTGTGTTTCACCGAGTATTTAAAAGTCTATACTTGAGCACCCTTTAGCTACTGAAATGGGTCATGACTTTTTTTCTTCACTGTTAATATGTTTGTTACCTAGAAAGCTTTCCAAAGCTACAGAAACTAACTAATGAATTCTTTGGTACCTAATCAGTTCTTTGGTCACTGCCATAGAAATTATCCCTTAGGGCCATGTTTTGTTCTCCAGAGTTCATATGCAACTTCATACGAAAATAAAAATAAATTACATCCAAGTGTTTTCAAGCATTGACTCTGGCCCACACTTAAATTCTCAAACTCTATACTTTGTTTTTTGAACATCAGGATATTAGGGTTACTTAAATGTGTGCAATTTTCTCCCCAAGGCAGTAGTTGTAAAGAGCTGTATTATCTCAGATTCATTTACCACTAGAGCTTTCTTAGTATTCTAAAGGCTGGCCAAAGGTCAAACATGTTCATGCTTTTAAGACAGTATATAGTGATGTTTATATCTCCCAGCCTTGCAATTATACTGAGAAGAGGATCAGGACAAATGTCATAAACTAACCCAAACACCACATACCTTTCAGATTGTTTGTTTGTTTGTTTTTTGAGCAGCATGATTTTTTTTTTCATTACTTGCTGATAGAGTAATTCACGAGGAAATCTATATATCTGATATTTCCTGAAAACTCAAAAGATCTGGCAATCATAGGCCCACATTCTTGCAAGTGGCCAGAGTTGCAAAGCAGCTGTCCTATCAGACAGAGCACATGCTCATTTTATACCATGGGCCACTCTGAACCACTTCCTTCATTTGTGTTACATGTGTGGCCCTTGTCCTAGAACTTAGTATTCCCAATGAAATGTTCTTGCTAGTGTGGCTCAGGAAAAAACAAACTGAACATAGTTGGGCAGAGGAGGACAGATCACAGGTTTCCCTTCTCTGTGATTTGTACTTTCTTTTGATGATTTCCACCAATATCCTCAAGGTCAAAAATGAGATAGATATGCACCTTTGGTCACAGTGCCTTGCCCCCTTTTGTTCTCCATCTCTGGTGTTACAGTCGAGTTCAAATGCAAGAATTCAAAATAATGTGATCAAATTTCAAATTCAGTCTCATGTGACTCTGCTAAACTTGGATTTAATGAATTAGAGCACAAGCCCTTCCAGAAACTTTTGAATGCCCTTTTCTAGCCTTTGGAGCCTCTTTTGGACATTTTTGCTTCTGTGTCTCCCCTTTACCCCTTGGCCTGCAGTATTTTAATTTCAGACTAAACTATCTTTCTGAAAGTTTCCTGCTACAGATTCTTCACAGTGTCTTTGTGGGGTTGCCATTCAGAATGTTTCTAACTAATCCTTGTCACAGTTCAGTCTCCCAGATCTCCTTGTCCTGTTTTTGTAGATTTCTTCCAGTGCCCAAACATAAGCTCAAGCATTGACCTCAGAATCCTGAACATCTCTCTAGTTTTCTTCAGTACCCTCAACCTTATTAAACATCCTCCATTACTCCCTACATCATTGGTATACTCAGTCTGTTCAGTCCATAAGAAATCATGGTCACTATATGATCCAGATAGTCACATGCTCTTCTCAGGAATTCATGAGACATAATATGTTATGACATTTATTATCTGATTCTAGAAAAAACTAATCTGTCCCTCCTCACATATATAGATACTAAAGACCCTATGTTTGCCATTATTTTAAAGTACATTGGACCTCTTTCCTGCTTATAAGAGTAACATGTTCATTGCAGAGAATATAGAAAATACATAAAAATGTGAAAATATATAAATTACTCATAATTACACCATCTAGATGTAACCACAATCAGCATTTTGGTAGGCTTACCTTTACATTTACATTTTAATCTCTTTCTCAGTTCTTTAGTCCTCAAATACTCTGGAGAAAAGGGTTATTTTTAAGACTATTTTAGTAACTTAGAGAGATAGTTGTATAACCCAAGAAAATTCTAGCTTTAGCATTTCAGAAAGTTTTCAGTATTGTATACATTCTTTTGTGTTATATGTTAAGTTACTTTACCCTTCTATAATATGTCATATATTAGGTTTTTCCAATTATCCCCAAGGAGTCCAAAGGTTATCAGTATACTTCTGAATTTTTTTGATAGGATGATTGTGTACAAAACATTGACTTAATCTTAAGCATTTAAATAAGGAGATACTGATTGATCTGGCTGAGGATAAAGAACACAGATAAGATTCATATCAACCCACATTATCATAAAGGTGCCAGGTGAGTTGTGGGCCCTTCGTGATAGCTATTGTATAACAAGATTTTAAGCTGAGGGTTGGTAGGAGGGAAGGACAGGAAATTGGGGGAGGGGAAGCTATTTAGGGATAGTTTACAATAGAAAAATACTAGGTATCAAGCATTATTACCATCTGGAACCCTGACTAGGAACCGAGTTTGATCTTCAGCTCTGGGATTTCTTCACATTTCCAGCTGATAAATATTGTCAAATAGACATCACATCAACTTTTCAAATTTTTCAGCGGGTTTTTTCTTTTTTTTTTTAGAAATTTATCATGCAGTTACAAAAATGTCAGTATTATAAAGGTAATTCATAATTAAAATCAGTTACCAAATGCTTATTCCCTGCTAATATAAAGATAACAAAAGCTCATAATCTGTTCTAATTAAAGAGATACTAACATTTTTAGCAGCTAGGTAAAAAGTGCTTTCTAGCACTTGCTGACTCTTTCTGCTTGTGATTAAGAAGTGTGTCATAATAAACTCAGTTAATGTTGACCTTATAAGCAACTGTGAACAAATATCTCACTACTTTGAACTACCATACAACTAAGTGCCAGCTCTGGACCTTTAAAAAGATAGGGGAAGGGGTGATTTGACCACTAACTTTGAGTTAGCGCAATAAGAGAAGTGATGATTGGGTGACTCAGGGTGGCAGGTTGTGCTGGAAAGCGCTGGAGCTGGAATCAGAGAAGCTGTGTTGCTGGCAAAGCTAACATTTAGCTGTATTGTCTGCACATTGGCATGGCTTTTATGTTCCTCCAGCAGACTAGGTAATTCTAAAGACTTTTCTAGATCTAATATTCTAGGACTATGTTGTACAAATATGTAGTCTTTCAATAAGAAACCAGGAGTGCAGTGAGATGTAACTTTAAGAAAGCATGACTTGATCTCGGGTTCTGAGCTCCTCCTCCTGTTGTAGTCATGTCAGTTTCACATACTTATTACATCATCAAGGAAGAAGGCCAATAAAACCCCAGACTTCTCAGGCTGTGGAATCTACTTGTAAATTGGAGTGGACAGAGTAGTTGCAGTTTCTCCAAATTCTGAAATGTTACATGTTCTTGGGTAACACTAAAATGCATTTTGTGCCTGGTATCTTGTTAAAATTCTCATGATGTATTCCGTAAATGTCTGTAGCCTGCAAGAAGAGATTGTGACATTATCTGTTGCCAGTTAGCTTAGTTGGTTGGAATCCAAGGCTGTGGAATTGAACCTCTTATGAGACAGTTGGCTTCATGTGGAGAAACTTACGTTTGCTCTACTGTTTCACAAATAATACATGCATTTGATCAAAGAACATAGGTATGAGCATGGCATTATCAACATAACCTATCCCTGCTACTGGAAAAAATCACCCAGTAACAGGGTCACTCATCTCATCATTGTCTTGAATTGCCAGTAGTGAGCACAATTCCAGGCCAACTTTTGTATATTCCTCAAAGATCGTGATGAATATTCACCCACCTGATCATCTCAGTCTTTCTGAACATTGTGAAAGACTGAGGAAATGAGCTAGTTGTTGGAGGCTGACTGCACAGTGCTGTGCTGAATGTTCTCCATGCATTCTTCCATTCATGCCTCAGAGTAATCCCAGGTAACATGTAATTGTTATTTCCCCTTTGCTGGCCAAGGAAGTCATCTGATTTTGCTAGGGTTCCACACCAAGAAAACCAGCACAGCTCTCTATGACTGTCTGACCCTAGAGCCCTATGCTGTTACCCACTGTCCCTTACTGCCTCTCATGGCACAGCACAGGACACTGTACATCGCTGGGAATTTTAGAAACTGTAATAAGCTTTTACTTAGGAAGTGAAACTTTGTAAAGTCCCAGATGCTTGTAAGTGAGTGTAAATTTAAGATACAGTTCCTTAAAGTGAACAATGAGGTCACTATTGCAGGCAGGCAGAGAAAACTTGCCAGATAGTTGAGGCAGATGTCTGTTTTTGGATGCTTCCACAAGCTTCTCATTAGTGACTTCTCTATCCCAGCAGCTCAAGATAAATCATTGCTCAACTTTGGTTCTTCAGACTTCCAGGTCAAGCATAAATCCCTATAGTGGACAAATTGTAAAGTCTGTCTCCACTTTGTCTTTCTCCTCAGAATTCCTAAGTATCTCACTACCAGCTCAGTTTACTTTATACCCCCAATCCCAGGAGCACCGACAGTAAAATTGCAGAAGTTTTTTAGTAGGAGGAAGATGTATAATGTCCTCTGTTAGAATATGCAGTTTAGCCATGACTTTTCTTGAGCCAGGATCATCTGTGAAGTTTAACTTAAAGTGTAGCTATTAAGTTATAGGCTAGCAGTCTGGAACTTACTGATCTTCTAATGTCTTTCAAATTGAGTGCAAAGCACCTGCTTAGCACATAGACAGCATTTGATGCAAGCTCAGAAAGGAACCTCATAAGACTGTTTTTCTTTTGAGATTTTGTAGGAAGACATGAAAGGAAGGTGCCTTTTGGATAAATTCTCTTTGACCTAGTCAGTACTACTTACTGTAAAGCAAGACTTGAAGCTTCGTGGTTTTCCTTCAAAGAATAAACAGACAGACTCATTTCACTGTTAACACAGTAAAATATACTTCGAATTGAAGGACCCTATTAGATAATCTGGAGGTATTATTTTTTTTTCTTTTTCATTTTTGCGATCTAGTTTCTAGGAAGCCATTGTTATAAAAACATAATACCTCTTAATTTTTCTCTTCTTCCTTAAGGGACTCTTTAAATCACTGGCTTTCATAGCTATAACAGCCAGGTCTTCCATTTCACATCTTTTTTAAGGGCATAAAAACCATGTCATTTGTCTATCCTTACTCTTGGCTTGGTTTTATTCTTGTCTTCCTGATCCATTATTTCTTCCATCTGCTTCTTTGATTTTGGCCTTTCAGGAAGAACTTTTCCCAGTGCCTGTTATGTAAAGAAGGCTGTGGTAGGTTCTGAGCAGATGAGGGCAAAGGCCCTGTCCCCTCAGGGTTTGGCAGGTGGTTCAGGTGTCACAGGTTTAAATGGTAGCAAGAGCCAAGGGGGTCTGTAAAGTCTTGAGTGAGCAGGAAGGAGCCAGCACAGCACAGAGGATTGTCTGGCACTGTGCAGAAAGTGACAAGGACACATCACATCTGAAAGGGTCAGGCCCGGGATTGCCAGTTTCCAGTTTGTCAAGAAAAATCAGAAATTCATATTATGTGTGTGTGTGAGTGTGCGTGTGCACATGCATAACATCTCCTAAATAAAAAATAATAACAATAATGCTGTCAACTAACTCAAATTCTTCAAAAACAGTGTGTAGGCCAAACAGAACATGTATGTGGGATGAATTCAACCCAAGAGCTTCCACTCTGGGGAGCCCTGGTTTGTTCAGTGAGGTGAATCTCATGTGTATGAAATCATTAATGTAAATCATGGCCCATATGACTGAGATCCCTGATGAATGGCACACTCAGTTCCTGCTAGAAGAGTTCAGAAACAGGAGGATCAGAAGCACTGGGAAGATGGGTACCAGGTACATGTGGCCTTTGCTCCTCCAGGCATATTGAAGGGATTTGAGAAAAAGTGTGGTAGGCAGGCTCCAATGCCAAACTGAAGAGATTGGGCTTTACTTCTACCATTGAAGCTACTAAGCATTTTTGATCTGCTATTTTAGAAAATAAAATCTGTTAGGAGGTTAAGGGATAAAATAGCATGCAGGAAGAAACCATGAGGAAACTCATGCTATAGTACTTTCCCCTGTTTCCCATGCCACTTTCTTTTCTACCCCTTACACCAGCAGTTCCCAGCCTTTATGGCAGCAAGGACTAGTTTTGTGGAAGACAATTTTTGCAGATAGGGTGGGGGCAAGAGTGTTCAGGATGATTCAATCACATTTCATTTATTGTGCACTATACTTCTGTAATTACTACATTGTAATACGTAATGAAACAATTATACAACTCACCATAATAGAGAATCAGTAGGAGACCTGAGCTTGTTTTCCTGCAAGTAGAGGCTATTTGATTATCTCTATATATCTATCTGATAGTCACCACATTTATACAAAGTAGGCTCAGTGAATGTGAATCACTTGTTGCAATGAACCTGTGATTTGAGTAGAACTTCAATATTTTCTCTTAAATACATCTTTTTGTTGCCAGTCTAAGAGTTTTCCACTGTCTCATCATTGGGTCTTTCCGTCTTTTCAAAGAAGCTCTCCAGTGACATTTGTTTTTTACTCATTTTCACTAGAATTAACTTGTGGACTTACCAAAACTGACTATAACAAGTGCACAGTGCAGGAAAAAAAGCAGAAGTGGAAATAAAATTGACAGGCCACACATGGACTAACATGAATGTCCAGTTCTCACTTAAAGACTGTCACCGGATGCAACAGTACAACTTAAATACATCAACTCGCTTGCCGTTGAAAAGCCTGCCATCATCTGCAGCTTAATTGTCACTGATAGGATTTTTATCAAAGTGTGCAAGCAATTGATTTATTATGGGCTCTGTGCAATCAAACCTCCTGCCAATGTTAGTATATATTTGCAGCCATTCCCCAGTGGTAGTAGGACCACCCCAGCTCCACCTCAGATCATCAGGCATTAGATTCTTCTAAGGAACAGGCAATCTAGGCCCTTCCTTTTTTTGGTGGAGGGTGGGGTTGTTTTATTTTTTTGCTTGCTATATAGTTCAGGTTGTTTTTGAATTCACTATATATATCCCAGGCTGGCCTTGAATTTGCAGTGATCTTCCTCCCGCAACTCCCCAGTGCTGGGATTACAGTCATGCATGACCACACCTAGCTGGACCCCTTCTTATATGTAGTTCACAGTAGAGTTCATGCTCCCATTAGAATCTAGTGCTGCCACTGATTGGACACAAGGCAGGGGTCAGGCCATACTGCCAGTGGTGGGAAACAGCCCTAAATATAGGTGAAGCTTTGTTTGATTGCCTGGTGCTCACCTCCTGCTGTGCTGCCTGTGTCCTAACAAGTCATAGACAAGGAGATATTAATAAAAAAACAAAATGGGGACTCTGCCTTGCACCACATCCAAACACTTTTCCTCCTAATGCACTTCTAAGAGAAGCTTCCCTGGCCTTGCAAGGTAGCTTTAAAGTACCTAAACCAAAACAAGAAAATAAAATCAGACCAAATTAGAATGATAACCCCAAGATGGGGGTGGGGGGAGATTAGTAACCACTAAGTAAAAACCACCACTTTAAAAATCAGTGGAGCATCTCTGTCAGCCATATATATCTATCAATTGCTTGTGTGGCTCTAGAGTGAAGGAAATTTGCAGAACTTTCTCACTGAAGAACTCAAGGCGATCAGGAATAGCTGTGTAGGAGCCAGACTCAGAAACCACAGTTTGCCCTAGTATTTTTTCTCTATAAAATAGCCAATAAATGTGTATCTAGAAAAATGCTCGTGGAAAAAGGGGTACAAATGTTTAGACAGTAGAGTAAATAGCAGTCCTCCAAGTAAGCCTAAAGGACAGTGAGTCAGTTTCTCTTAAGCTGGGGTCAAGCTTTTGAACTTCACCGGTGGTAGAGGAAAACCTTAACCAGTGGCGGAGGATTTAAACAATTTAGTTTGGAGACTGGAATTTAATTGATCAACTGATATAAGCAATTCTTTTTTATTCCAGACCTGCTTATACAGGGTATTAATCTTCTCAGGCCTTTGTTATTATTCTTCCTCTTCTACCTACATTTTGACCATTTTGTTTATTAAAATGTCCACGAGAGGGAAAAACAGAAGGAAAAAGAAAATCCTGGAACTTCATTTTTAAAAATTATTTTACCTCCACTAAGAACTATAATAACAATTATTCCACCAATAATCACCACTAGCATTTGTTGAGCTTTTATTACCCTCCAGTGCCAGGCACTATTTTAAGCACTCTACATATATTAATTTTTTTAATCTTCACCACTTCGTGCCCTTGTCCTCCATTTTGTGTTGACAAAAACTAAAGCAAATAAAAACTAATAAAATATCCAAGGGCTCATAGCAGAGGAAAGATCTGAGCCCACAAAGACTACTGAGACCTTAAAAAGAATTGTTGAGATAAAATATGTATTTTTAACCATTTTTGCCTATGCAATTCAGTTCCATTAAAAACATTCATATATTGTGGTACTGAGACTACTACCCATCTCCATAAATTTTATCATCTTCACAAACTGAGAGTCTTCATTTTCAATCACCAATCTATATTATTTCTCCAATAAAGCTTAGCATTCTGGAAATATACACTATTCATGGTGATCCTGTCTTCTTTTAACACAGCTGATTTAATACTTTTTAATTGTAGCATTCATTATTTCAGCATTTGTTCTCTGTGTTGCTACATGTGTTGCATCTCACCCTTTACATAAAGTGAATCAAGCCAAAATTTCCAAGCTCCAAAATGCTGCTATCAGTTCCAAAAGATGTGTGTGTTGGTACATTGCCACAGTTTGGTTCTTCAGTGTTCCCCAAAGATCCATGTGGTAAAGGCATGGTTCCCAGTTGGTGCTATTAGGAGGTGATGTACACTTTAAAAGCTTGGCCCTAAACCAGATGTGGTAGCACACACCTATAATCTGGGAGGCTGAGGCAAGAGAGTTGAGAGTTCAAATCCAGTCTGGGCAATTTAGCAACTTTGTGAGACCCTGTCAGGGCTGGGGATATAGTTCAGTGTGAAGGCCCTGAGTTCAATCCCAAGTACTACAAAAAAAAAGAAAAAGGAAATGGAGGTTATATCTAGTGGGAGGTCTGAAGGCCATTGAGGGCATACCCTCAAAGAAGACTGTGGAACCAGATCTCTCCTGTCTTTTGCTTCTCAACCTTAAAGTCAGAGGTTTCATTCCCCCATGTATTCCTGCCATGGTGGAGTCCAAAGCAACAGAGCCAAGTAAACATGGACTGAAAACCTCTAAAACTGTGAACCTAAATAAACCTCTTTCCTGTGTAAGTTGATTCTCTCAGGCATCATTATGGTGATAGAAAGCTGACTGACAGACACACGCATGGATAATGACATCTGTATCACTTCTGCCTCTCTTTTGATATTTATTCTAAATTGTGTCCTGATTTCAAGACTGCCAAAACTGTAAGAGAGGTTGTAAAACCTTATGTCATAGGCTTGCAAAAATCTAGTCTTTTTCCAGCCTGGAATGTCATTGTACAAAGGTTTTTTCTAGATCCTTAGCAGACCACCACTTTGGTCAAATCCTTATTCCCTCTAGCCTGGATTTCTGTCATGACTGACCTTCCAGTACTCAGTTTCTTGTATGAACTATTATTGTAAAATCTGGTTGTAGTCTATAGCCTTGAGCAGCTCATATCTTAAAGCCAGTAGCCCTTTTGTTCAACAGACAAAGAACATAAAAATGTTTCCTTTTGACACATAAAGACTATGTTTATAGGAATTATCAGGCTTCCTCAATATGAAATTTGGTTGTCAGTGCAAAGAACTTTGAGCTGTCCTAAATGTTTCCTTGCCATTATTTTACCATGTGGAATCCTGTTTTCCTGAGGTGTAGGTATCAGTGGCCATGCCCACTAAACCTTGCTTAGCCTAGAGCACCACCTCAGTTCCACTTTTTCCCAGGTAATCCCTGGTGTTTCTCATATATTCCTTTCTCTCCAGTTTAAAAAATTTTAGTAGAAAATTTGAAGTTGCATCCTTTATTAATATAATAATGATGTTGGCCAGCCATTAAGGTTTACTTAATTGAATGCCTGATTTCTATATATCTGAATAATTTTATTATTATTATTATTATTATTATTAGTCATGTATCATAGGTTTGAAGAAATCTAGTCTTTTTCCAACCTGGAACATCCTTGGGAGAAGGTTTTGTCCTTGTTCCATGGCATTTGCCCCTCCACCACTCTAGTTTAGTCCTTATTCTCTCTAGCCTAAGTATTAGGATAATTATTATTACTGTACTAATTATAACTTTATTGTCTGGGGCTGGGGATATAGTTCAGTGGCACAAGAACTGCATGGCAATCACAAGGTCCTGAATTTAATTCCCAGTACAAAAAAAAAAAAAAAAAAACAGAGAGAGAAAGAAAGAAACTTTATTGTCTGAATATTTTCTTACTCCAGTTCAAACCATGATGACTTTATTTTCTTCTGGGTGAATTTCCTTTTTTCTTTCTTTCCAAGGAACTTCATAAACCAAATTTAAAGACTTTTACTATTCCATTCTATCCTGAACAATAAGTAGATATGGATACTTTCTTGTCCAAAGTTTGACAATTGTTTAGAAATTATTTTAAAGATTATTTTACTGTAGCAACTTGATTTTTCATTAATTTTTAAACTGATTAGCTAACTTGCTCGATTCCAATTTGCAAAGTCACAAGAAAAGTCAATTATGTAAAAACTTCATCAGAACTCAACTTCAGGGCACAGGTGAAAACTAATTTTCGAAAGTATCTCATTTCGGCCATTCACGAACTGCAGGGGAACAGAACAAGAAGTCACCAAGAAGCAAACCCTGCCTGCAAATCATCATGTGTGGGCCACTGAGGGTAAAGCCAAACCCCAGCCTTTTCCCATGAGTCAATGCCATTCGTGGACTATAGGGGAAGAGAACAGGAGATCACCCAGAAGCAAGCTCTCCCTGCAAATCAGCACCACATGCAGGCCACTTGGAGGAGAGCCAGATGCCAGCCCCTTCTGACGCACAGGCTAGGAAACAAGAAGCCCAACACCACCAACCACCACCACCACCACCACCACCACCCCATAAGCAAACAGCTGATCCAGAGAAACAAAGACTGTGATGATAGCTATTGAGATAAAATACAACTTAATGCTTGTAGTGTTTAGTGTTTCACTGACTTTACTTTAGTGTTTCATTCTAAAGCTAGTAGTCTGATCATCTATTCAGAGGATAACAATACGCAGTGTAGCATCTATGGGGGATCTCCTGAAGGTGGTAGCCATTGTTAATTCCCTATTGTCTTATTTTGAAGTCCTGTGTCATTTTCATTGTTTCGTTGAGTGGAGTTTTGTTCTGTTTTGTTTTGTTTGATTTTATTATATCCAATGGCATGGGTAGCTATTTCAAAAATAACGGGATATATTATGGTAGCCATTTTGGATTTACTGGTGTCTTGTTTTGAAGTCCTTTATTGCATTCATTGTTTTGTTTTTATTGGTTCTGTTCTGTTCTGTTTTGTTTGATTTTTACTATGTCTGAAGGTGTCTGCAGCTATTTTGAAGACAAGTGGCATTATGGTAACCATTGTTGATTTCATATTGTTTTAAAGTCCTGCATTACTTATACTGGTTTGTTTTGATTGGCTTTATTCTGTTTTATTTTGCTTGGTTTTATTCTCTTTAAAATAAAAAAAAATTTTTAAAGTTATCTCATTTCTTCTCTGTAAAAAGAACTCCTTAGCCAGCCCTGGTGATGTATGCCTGGAATCCCAGCACTCGGGAGGCTATAACAGGAGGATCACAGTAAGTCTGAGGCCAACCTGAACTATGTAGCAAGACCCTGTCTCAGTGAAATAAAATAAAAAGACTCCTTAGCTGGGCATGGTGGTACACACTCAAATTTCCAGCACTCTGGGACTCTGAAACATCATAAATTTATGTCTGACCTGAGCAACTTAGCAACTGTCTCAAAATAAAAAGTAAAAAAGAGTTGAGAATGTAAAGTACTTGCAGAGGGTTCAATCCCCAGTGCCACAGGCAGAAAGAGAAGAAGGAAGAAAGGTTTAGAGGGAAGGTTGGAGGAAGGGAGGGAAAGAGGGAGAGGACTCCTTTAAAGAATTAAGCTGATTTGTTCTGTGTTTTGAACAGTAGTAACAAAGCTAACCAAATGTTAAGATCCCTCTTTGTGTTCACTCCAAAGAGTACCACTAATAAATAGTAATGAATATTCACACTTAAGGTTAGAAAAATGGCTTTTAATCCTCTACTCAACTTTCTGGAACTTCTAGAAGCAGGTGATAGAGTGCTTGTTTTGCTTGTTTTTGTTTCATTTCTTCTGATTTCAGTGTCCCAGGAAAATGGAGATTTTGAAAATGAGTTTGAGAACTGTATAAACCTTCCAGGGCTCTTTCCATCTAGGGCTATTGTCTTCTGGTACTGCATTTGGAATGTGGTAGCTTGGGAAGAAGGAGGATGTATCAAAGTAAACATTTCATGAGCTTCTGCCTTGCAATGTAACTTATTCGACAGACAAAACTTCTGAGTATTTCCTGTATATCTTAAAGGACCAGTTTGTCACCAGACCCCAGTTCCCCTACTTTTCTTTTTCCAGCTAACCCTCCTGACAGACACAAACACATTCATATATTCTCTCTTCCTTCATCAGGCTGGTGTGTGTGTTTGCCAGCACTGTACTGGGTTAAACATGCTATGACTTGTTGGCTTAATTTATGGAATAACTGGGTTTCATTCTTCATACTTTGATAATTGTTACTGAAAGACACCTTGGCCCTCTAGGGGATAAAAGGATCTGAAGTGCAAGAAGGAAGATTCTGGCAACGGGAATGGAAAATGTTCACAGTCCTAAAGGAACTTGTGATTTGCACTTGACAATTTTCTTTAGCCTTAAATTCACTGAGGAGATGTTGGCAAATCATACTCATACATAAGAAAACTTTTAATAAGCTCTATGTTGCCATCTACCACATAAGCCTTATTTTGCCAAATAGCTAATTTTTAAGAAATTCAGCAGTTGAATTTTCTCAAAATAAATAGATTAATAGAAGGCAGTAGTTTGAATTTTAAAAAGGATCTAAGTAAATAAACATTCATTGCTGATGTTGCCTGTTCAGTACATATCTATCTACCAAAAGGTGGGTGCACACACGTACACATACACACATTTGCACATTGCAGAACAGTATAGTAGGCATTTTGTGTTATATAAGGAGGAATAGTACACAGTTCTTGCTTTACAGTGCACCTGATAGGATTGAAAATAACTGAATATCTGCAATTTGAATTAGACAGTGGTAACCAGCCATCTTGGCACATGCCTGCAATCCCAGAGTTCACAAAGTTGAGACAGGAAGATCACCGTGAGTTTGAGACCAGCATGGGCTACATACTTAGACCCTGTCACAAAAACAAAAAAAGGGGAAAAAAGTAGAAAATTATAATTGAGATAAACTTTGAGCAATCTACTTGATGTGATGTTTTAGTGGCAAGTGGGTGTGGACTGCTACTCAGAGTATAGTGTGACTACTGAGTGTTTTAGCATCCGAAGTGCACATTCCCAGACTGAATCTGAATCCCTGGGATGTGACCCAACAGTCTGTTTTTAATCTCCTATTTTTGGGGGGGGGATGGGTAGGGGCTCTTTTTGAGACAGGGTCTCTCTATGCCATTCATGCTGGCTCTGAGTTCACTTCATAGTCTAAGCTGGTCTCGAACTTGCAACAATCCTCCTGCCTCAGCCTCCCAAGTGCTGGGATTACAGGCGTGTGCCACCGCACCTGGCTAATCTCCTGTATTTTGAAAAGAATATAATTATTTTGCTCATTACTGTCTGAGTATCACTATTCGAAATCACATTTCCTAGGCCACGCCAGGCTTCGTGATAGGAATCACTATCCAAGTCTCAGGACAGGAAATGAAGAGTGACAGAGATTAAGTAATTTTGCCAGAACTATGTTGGACCACATGTAATCTATACTCTTCTATCTACCTCCTGCTTTCTGATCATAGGAATTAGTGCCAACTACCCAAACCACTTTCTTAAGATTTTTTTTGTTGGTTTTTTACTTTTCACCTTATTGTTTCTGTCTGACCCCCCAAAAAGCATTCGTTTTAGCATTTTACCATTGTCATAGTGCCCCATAGATGTCACCATTGTCCATTATCTGTACTATTATCTGTACTAAGGTACAGAGTGTACTTTTGATTTGTTTTCCTTATTATATGATCAAGTGGTCAGTTATTATCTAATCACTTCACCAACATGTCAGTCCGTATTCAGATTTGGGACAAGGAAGAAAACATATTTCAGTGACTTCATTTCAATAATTCTTTAATCTGTGCTTTAAGGCTGTGGTTCCTGAAATGTCATTCCTAAACCAACAGTATCACATGGGGACCTGCTAAATATACACATTGTTGTGCCTCACCCTGGAGCTTCTGAATTATAAATTTTGGGGTTGAGGCCCACCAATCTATGTTTTCAAAAATCCTCCAAATGATTCTAATGCACATTGAAGTTTGAGAACCAGTACTGCATGGATATAAGAAGTTAGATATATGATTGTTATTAAAGAGATACTCATCTGGTTTTCCTTGCCTACCTGTCAGTAGCTGAATTCAAACTGTAGCTAGGAACTGACAAAGATATTGTGATTTTGCTTTGCCATGTCCACAGATTCAGAAATACCTTCTGTAGCTCTTTGTGGGGTTTTGGGTCCTGATTTTTCCCTTCTCAGTCACGCATTTATAAAACCACTTACAGAAAATTCAGCGTGTTTTACATGGCAATTATACTTTTCTCTCTCTCTCCAGGGGTCTCAAAAGCAAAGAATTCTTAAAGACTTGAACTGTTTTGTTTACATAGGCACTCATTTGCCATGTGGTAAGTTTGAAAACAGACTAAATAAATGGTTTGTGATGTTGTGGATAGTAATGATTAAGGCAAGGAAAATGTGGAACTCTGTACTGCTGCTGCTTTTTTTAAAATTTTTTTTAAACTGGGAATTGAACTCTGCATCTCACACTTGTCAGGCAGGCGCTGTGCCACTGAGCTATATCCCAAGCTCCTCTGTGCTTCCTTTTTTTTTTTTTTTTTTAAGGGAATAAAACCAAACAAAATAAAACAGAATAAAGCCAATCAGCCAGGCGTGGTGGCGTACACCTTTAATCCCAGCGCTCAGGAGGCTGAGGTAGGAGGAGCGTTGTGAGTTCGAGGCCAGCTTGGGCTACAATGCAAGTGCAAGGCCAGCCTGAGCTACCTAGTGCGACCCTGCCTCAAAAAACTAGGGCTGGGAGTTTGGCTTAGCGGTTAAGCGCCTGTCTGGCAGGCATGAGGTTGTGAGTTCAATTCCTGGTGCCACCAAAAAAAAAAAAAAAAAAAAAGAATAAAGCCAATCGAAATAAAACCATGAAAGTGATATGGGACTTCAAAACAAGGTCATAGGAAATCAACAATGACTGCCAAATTGCCTCTTGTTATCTTCAAAATAGCTGCCCATGCCATCAGACATAATAAAATCAAACAAGCCAGAACAGAATAAAACCAATTAAAACAAAACAATGAAAGTGATACAGGACTTCAAAACAATATAATAGAAAATCAGCAATGGCTACCATAATATATCTTGTTATCTTTTAAATAACTGCCCATGCCATCAGATATAATAAAACCAAACAAAACAAAACAATGAAAATGATATAGGACTTTAAAACAAGATAGTAGGGAATTAACAATGACTACTACCTTCAGAAGAAAATACGCCATAGTTGCTATATTGCGTATTGTTATCCTGTAAATAGATGCTCAGACTACCAGCTTTAGGGCTGTGTTTCTCTGAATCAGCTTATGGGGCGGGGGGGCTTGGCACTTCTTTTATCCCAGCCTGAATGCTGGCCGGCTCACAGGAAGGGGTTGGCTTCTTCTTGGTTCTTTTCCCAGGACGCACGGCCCCCACTGGCTCACAGGAAGGGTTGGACCAGGCTAACTCTTGAAATTCTAGGTCAGTTTGAAGATTTTTGTGTGACTATATTTACAGCCAGTCATTCTTTGTTTTCTCCAAGAATATTTGTTGCAAGAAATTTTGTTTTTCTTCTCCTGAAAAACATCTGAAAATATGCACCCAACATAGATTTCTTCCTCAAGTTACTTTGAAGAGCAAACATTGCCACAATTAGATTAACCGTCTCAGGGCTGCTGAGATACACACTGATGATACATAGTCCCATAGAGTATAGGACCTTTGCAACCCAGTGGTCATGCCTACACTTACAAATCTCATTCAGAAAATACAGAAATTTCCCACATTTACACAGTTGATCTAAACAAGGGGGTTTTTATTCACATTGAATTAATATTGACCCTTTCTCTCTCTTTCTGCCCTTTTTTCTTTTTTTTTCTTCTTCCCCCTCCTTCCTGTTCTTCTCTCCTTCTCCCTCTCCCTCTTTTTCTTCCTCTCTCCCTCTCTCTCCCTCCCTCCCTCCTTTTCTCCCTTTCTTCCTGTTTCTCTCTCTCTCTCTCTCTCTGGCCTTGTGTGTGCTAGGCGAGTACTCTGCCACTGAGCCAAATTCCCAAACCTCTTTCCTATTTTCTTACTTCTCAGCATTTTCAGCAGTTATTCTGGACTTAGCTTTGGGTCAGGTAGCTGACCCAAAGTTGCCTTTAGAAACTCTTGGAAAGCAAGTAATTAAGTATCCTGTGGAGGGTTTTATGTGTAAGAAAGGGGCAGGCTTTTGAAATGTCTGTTGAATCCCTGAGTATTATTAGTCAGTAGTCATCACTGAGAATCAGCACTACTAATCAGTAGTCATGATTAAGAGTAGTTAATGATTTTTAGGTGAAATCTGACCTAAAATAACCTCATCTAAAATTCTGTCAGCTTATTCTGAATTTTGTGATATGATATTCAAATACAGATTTTATTTAATGCCTGTAGCTTAGCCAATATAGTGTAGAAGGAAAAATAGAATTCACAAGATTGAGCTATTAAATTTCAGTAATAAACTGGTTTAATAAACTGATTAATGATTAACTAGCTTAAAAACTGTATACTGCATACTGAGCGGGTGATGAATATATATTGTAGTAATTTTAAAATATTCTAGGTCTCAGCTCAAAACATGAGCCACAGAGGCAGACATTTCAGAGAGGCTTTGATAGGGTACTCAGGAGGATTCTTTGTATATGGTACCACAGAGCAGCACAGTGCAGAGTACAGTATAGTATGAAGACACAAAGCTGTCACCAGCCACCTCCCATAATTCATTCATGCCCTTGCATCACTCCATAATTCAGAGACCTAAGGTATCTCCAAGGATCCCTTCACATCCCTCCACAGGACAGTTCAAAACTCATGCCGTTAGAGGTTAGGGAGCCTTGAAAGGAAGTAAGCTCTAAGTCAAGCAGACTTGAATCCATCGGTAATGTGGAGAATTTAGGAATAACTACTTTATAAAATGAAAGATTGCATGGAACATATGTAAAACTCAAGTCAATCAAGAAATGTGTGATTTCATCAAATAACTACTACTTTTCATATAGTAAATTGACAGATTTTATTAGTGGCCATAGCTGACACTGGCAAAGATACAGGGAAATGAGTATTCTTGCACACAGCCTCTGGGAGTATAAATTTCCTTTAAGGCAAATTTGCAGTTATCATAAACCAAGCTGAATGAATGGAGCAATAAAGACAGAAGATTATAAAGATGAATATAAATTGACTGATTCTATATAAAAAATAGTTATAGATATATCTCTTGATCCAGCAATTAAATTTTAAGGTATTTATCTGAAAGAAATCATAAGCATCATATACAAGGATTTAACTGCTTATCATGCTATCATTTATGATGTTGACAAACTAGGAGCTCTTCCCACGGGGCTGGAACTCTGTGATCACAGGATGGACAATGGCTCTCCTGTTGATGCTGGAATCCTCATCTACCGCCAGTCTCTCCTCTGTCTTTACCCCAGTTTAACCAGGGAGAAATTCACACTAGCACAAATCAGCATGGTATTTTTGGACTTTTAATGAATTTTATGTAGCTCAGTGCTTTGGCTTTTTTAAAAAATAAAGTCAATGCCTAATTTGTGGAGCAGGCATGGCTAGTTTGTGATACAGTCTCAACAGTCTTATTCTTGATTCTGAATTCCAAAAAAAACTCCCAAAAGCACAAATTTGTGCAGAAGTTTTATGCCATTTATGCTATAGTTTGCATCTGAATGTCCCTCAAAAGCCTATCTGTTAAAGGCTTAGCCCCCAGCCTCTGGGTATATTAGGTGGTGCTAGAATCTTTGGGTAGTGGTGCCTACTAGAAAGAAAAGTTACGTCATTAGAGACATGCTTTTGATGGTGATATTCAGATCCTGACGCTGTTCTTACCCTCTCTGTCGGCCTGTCCCCCGCACCCTCTGCTTCAGGGCGGCCATGAGGTAAGCAGCTCTCTCCATGGTTTACTGTGCTGCCACTGGGCCCGAGCCACAGGGCCAAGTGACTATGGCCTAAAACTTCTAAAACTGTGAGCCAAATAAAATTTTCCTTCCTTATAAGTTGTTTATCTCAGGTATTTTGTCATAGCACTGGGAAGCTACTTAACAGAAATGCATTTGACAACAAAAACTAATCTGAACTGACATACGTACTTGGAGTCTTTAACCACTTAGTGTGCACGTTTTTACATATTATCACAAGGCTATTAATGTTTGATTAGTGAGTGTCCCCCAAGAACGCACTGGAATTGCCATGTAAGACATAAGTTCCATTTTACCTTTCTAAAACCTAAAAAATTCTGAAACACATATAGCCAGGAGTTTCTAATGAGGTATTTTGGACCTATAGCTTGCTTGGTAGCAGGAAAAATTAGCCTATCTGTCAAAGTTTAAATAGTGCTTTGGATATGGCTTACTTTCTTTTTAACATCACAGATGTGGAACCTCATGCTTTACGAGGCAGCGAATTCTTCTTTAACCGTGATTTGTTGTTGTTGTTATTGTTGTTGTTGTTGTTTGTTGTTAGCTTCAGTGTGTGGATGTTTCCTATGTTAGGACCGAACATTAAATGCTTTCCTGAAGGACGTTTATTATGAAAACAAAATTAACTTCATCTAGAAAGGACACTTACTGCTCTCTTAAAGATACTAAGGCAATTCTCCGGCTTTTAAAAGTAACGATTCTCATGACCCACCTATTGAAAAGGGCATGCAACAAGTTAACATGCAGAGACTATACATTGTGTTTTTGGTTTTAATGCTCCTATTTCCTGTTTGAACATCTCAAAGGACATACTTATCACTGGATAAGGCAGCAGCAAAGATAAGCAGGACTGTCCCCTTATTTGCCAACATTTCACCATAGAGAATACTGTTTCTCAGTAGTATTCTGTGTGTACAGTGTAAAGAGTACCGGTACACACACTTTTTGTGAATTCATGATCAATTCAAGAAGGCATAGTTCAACTCACTGTCACCTCACCCAGCAGGTGGCGCTGTGAAATAGTGTTACGATGGTGCAGAATGCTACTTTTCTGCTCCACAAACCTAATTCTAATGTTAGTGACTTACCCTATGATTTTTGGCACTTAATAATATATCAATTGGCATACTTGAAAGCTTTCCACATGTTTGATTCTTTACACAAGTTTTGTCCAGTTTAATTTCACATCTTCTGTAAAGCTGCTGCTGCCTTTACGATCAGCAGTGTCAAGTGCTCACACAGTGAGCTTTAGCAGAATGCTCTCTTCACATTAGCAGAATCACAGAAGTCCTTTAAAGATATGTAGTTCTTTTCTGCACCTGGGTATTAGAATGGACCCTTTCTTCCATTTGTGGAGAAGGCCATGTCCTCCTCATCCAGGTGTAGGCCTTATTACCTCTCCTGCTTAGGAAAGCTTACATTAACTAACTACTTAAAAGAATTACCTAATTTGTGAAACAGTCTTAACTAAGCCAGCCATTAGCTGCCTAGCTAATCTTCAGCTATTCTGCTCAGGACAAGCAAGTCATTAAGCAAAAAGGAAGAAATTGCCTGTTGTGTGTTCCAGACCTTTCTTTCTAGAAAGATGCTTGCTTTCATCTTCTCCTCTGACAATGATTTTTTGGAATTCTGATATAGCACCCAGCTGATTCAGTGACAAAATCTAAAGCCGGTGATTCCTTCAGGCTGTAGTCTCCTGGGGCACTAACAAGTTTATGTGTATAAGAACTTTCACTCCTTTTTCACAGACATTAATAGTTTCCTGGCACTGCCTATCAGGAAATGTTGTCATGGTCTGGAGGAACCAATAAAAATACAAGTAACCTGTTTTGACAGATCTCTTTTCTGCCAGAAATTTTAAAGACTGTGGTTGGGGTAGGGGGTGGAATAGAAACCCAGTACATGTGCGAGGGCATATTCATGAACAGTGTATTTTCCATGAGAGGAAGCTATCTGCTGTGGACATGAGAGAGTACAAGAACGCTAAAGCTATCCAGCTCATTATGATAAACTTTTAAAAGATGTAATTTGATAGGGCAACTCAAATCGATGGTACATTAGATTTTTCTCATTTTTTCCCTTTACATTTCAATCATAATTTTTAACTCTTGACCCTCAAATAGAAAACTAAGCGTAATAAAAGTTAACAGCACATAAGTATGGATGCACACATGACACTGCCATGAGGAATGCAAAAAAGAGGCCATAGATTTGGATAATTATTGCTAAATGGCTAATAGTAAATGTTCTTTTCTCACCATTGTTATAAACCAGAGCACAAACCTGAGTCCCATTAATGTGGGAAATACTGAACGTTGCTCCTAGAATGTTGATGGAAATTAGGTCTCCTTTTGTGGTGGAGAGTGTCTGTTGTTTCCCACTTCCAAGTGTTTTGGGAAAGTTGATCACTGTAATATTTAAAGAACATGAAAATTTGTTAGAGATATTGGTAATGACTCCTTAACCTTTTAACTAATGAAGTAAAAAAAAAAAAACATTTTCATACTAGTACTGATTTTGAATACTTTTTTTTTTTTTTTTTTTTTACTACAGGGTCTCACTATGCAGTTCAGGCTGGTCTTGAGCTCACTTTATAGCCCAGGCTGGTCTCGAACTTGCAACAATCCTCCTGCCTCAGCCTCCTGAGTACTGGGATTACAGGCGTGCACCACCACGCATGGCAAGAATACTCTTTTTTTCTTACAGCTAGAGTTTTAAATACTATTATTTTGCTTTCCTAATCTGTTTAGGCTTCAGCCTAAGTATTAAAGTTAGATATTAACCTTGTGAACAGAATCTACAGGATTGTAATAAAATGCTGCCTCGATCCCATCAAAAGTCACCTATTAGTAAAGGATTTAAAGCAGGAATATTATGGTTTTTCTCTCTGTGTGACTTTCCTTATTAAACTCTCTCCTATGTAATACTCCCCCTTTATTGGTTTGCTTTTAAGCTGCTCGATTATATAGAAATGTTATTTTTATAAATAAAAAGGGTTTGTTTTAGTTTCATTTTTTTTTAAAAGCTACTCTTTATTGTATGGAATAATATTTCCAGAGTTCCTCTTTATGTTAATTCTTTATAATTGTCTTATTTTTCAGGCATATAACTACGGAACAGTGATATGCTAGGGAAGAGGAGGGAAAAAATAAATTTTATTCTGATTGTTTTTCATCCATTCCACCTGTGAAAAGCCTGCATTTGCTGTACAATTATATGAGTATATTGGAGAAACTTTTAGTCAAGAGGCAAGTAAAGACAGGGATTGTAACCTAATGGAGAATTGCATCTGATGCTCTGTTCCCTACTAAGATGGTCATTCTCTCTCATCTTGCTATAGTCCTTTTCTTGAAAAATACAGCTGGGGTGGGCATTGTTTACTGTCCGAAAGCCTGCCAAGGTTGCAAAGCGTTCACTAAATTTGTATGAAAGAAGAGATAAGTGAAATTCAAAAAAACCCAGGGGCATAGGTCTTCCATATTACTGTTTCCAGTCAGAGCCAAGCACCATCTTTGATGTCCTGGACTTTATGCTGGAAGCCAGCTCCTAACAGATCCTTCTGCATCCAGGCTCAGGCCTTTCTCTCACTCTGCTCAAAAATGCCCTTTCCTGGCCAAGACAGTTCCTCCCAAAATGATCCTTGTCTACTTTCCCTCCTGACTTCAACTCTTATCCTCCTCTTCCTGCCAGCTGTTTCAGGCTTTTGATTTCCTCCCTAAAGGGAATTTCTGTGACGGTTATAACCCTGGAGAGGTGGTTAGAGCTCTCAAGATTCATACTCATGGACATCCAGCTGCATGATTTCTCAGTTGCAAACCAGTGACCCATCAACCAGTTGTCCTCAGGAGACTTTGCCATATTTAAAAATTGCATTTGCTATCTTGATCCACAGACCGAACCTATAGTGGTTCATAGGACCACTTGTTCCTGCAGCACACTAGCATGTGAGAATAAAACTCATCTTTGCAACTTAGGACTGTCAGTCTTTTGGATGAGCAAATGAGACTCATCATCCTCATAAGTATTGCGTGAATCATAATTTAAGACAAAGCATTAGACACTATGCTCTGAACTAAAGATACACTGAGCCCTGCTACCACAAATCTCCTGAGCCAAAAACTTTTAGGTCTGTCTCTCCAAGCCTATGAATTATTCACCTGGAAACAGAATGTGTCTAAAATTGATGGGAGAACATATTCTCAATGGCCCCCCAGTTGTTTCCTTGCACTTCCAAATACACTCAAGCTTGAGCATGCCTCTGAGAGCTCAGGACAGAGTTGACTCTGGGCAACTTCCTGGCATGCCTCCTACCTGTGTTCCTAACTGGATAATTTCTGATTTTCTCTTGTGACTGATTTCCTCAGCTTCATATTTTCAGTGATGCAAATACCTTGCATTGCTTTATAAAGTTGCCTGTAGCATCTAATTCTATCATCTCAACTTTCAAACAGCCAATCATTCCACCTTAACCCAGCTCCAATTGGTAGAGTCTTTCCTGCAGCAATTAGGATTGCCTTCCAGAAAGTGGATAGCATAGCTCTGCTAATATTGAGAATATGTGCTAGACAGAAGTGGTATGAGCTCGTACAATGGCAAATTTGAGTTCTTCTGATAGGAATGACATGGTCTGCAGAGACTCAAACATTTACTACCAAACCCTTTACAGAAAGAGTTTGCTGGCCCACAACAGCAAAATGAAGCCAGTTTTCACTTCACTAAGGTGTACATTTAAATAGAAATGAAGTACCTGTTTTCTGCAATCTCTTAGAAAATATTTAGAATAGAGAAGATTTGAGAGAGTGAGAACGCTTGTAGGCTAAAGTCAAAAAAACGTAAATCTTGAGGTTTTTCCTTCAGATCTTTAGTCCAAAACCAAAAATAAGGAAGTAGGGCCCAGGACACAAGAGAAGAAATTCTATAAATGTCTTCATTGTGGTGCATTTTGTTAGACCTTCTCAAAGACACCTGGAAAGTTTTAGTGCCAGTACTAAACTTCAAGGATTCCTAGGAAATAGACTACTGTTCTCCCAGGTAATGTGACAGCGAGGGCTCTCTAACATTCAAGTAAAGAAAAGGGCACATGCTGGACAAGACCTCCCATTTGATAGCTCTGTGGATCTTGGCATTAGCAAGACTTTATTAAGAACCTTTCTACTCACTCTTTTGGAGCTTGTGCCTCTTTCCTTTTAAAACATGGAATTCAGCATTCATTACCATTCTGCCCTTTGATTGCACACTGACATTCTCACACATAAAGGAAGTAGTGGTTTCCTGTTTCCTTTCTGGAAACCTTTTGCACACTGTGGTTCTCCTTATTTTTTTCAGTATTGCATATAAGTAAAAGCAAGTCATCTTCCACAGTTTACTGTGGTAAACGGTTTGTAGCAACTTTTTTTTCCTTTCCTCCTCCACAGCTGGAAAATATGAGGCAGATCCTGTTTATGTATGCTGTAACCTCAAAAGGAGCAGATAGGCTGTTGTCATTAAAGAATCCAGAGCTGTTTATCCTGCAGTAGGATTCCAGAGCTCTAAATGTGAGAGCTCCCTGAGCCCTCCAGCTACAGACCAGTGAAGAGCTCTTTGCTGCTTTCTTAAGGCTGCACCAGATGCGAGGCAGGTTTTTGCTACTGAGCTTGCTCCCTGAGCTCTGGGAACAATAAGATGTCATTGCTGTAATTTTATTAAAAATCAGGGGTCTTCTTCTTTTATATTAACTTGTTTTCTGAAATCTGTTTTACAGAGGTCTTTTTCAATCTAAAGCATAACCTGAATGCATATATTCCTTCCACAGTAGATTTTTCATCACATTCATAAATCCTTTTACAAATTCTTTCAGCAGCCAGTGTCTGAAAAATTCTAAGAAAATGAGCTCTATTCCTTTTTCTGAAAAAATAATACTATGATTTGAGAATATATCCTTCTATGAATCTCAGCCTCCAGTTTTTAAAAATTGCATTTTCTGCTTTGTCAAACATTTGACTTTCTTTTACAATAATGATTTTTCTTAAAAGGCTGTATTTACATACAACTATTTCAACCTCTATATTTTTCATGATATATTTTATGGGTTAATGCTGCGTCTCATTTTTTTATTTGTGTGTTTTGTTTTGTTTTGTTTGAGGTACTAGAAATTGAACCCAGGACCTTCATACTGAGCTACATTCCCAGCCCTTACTTTTACTAAATTGCTCTGGCTGGGCTACAATTTGGGGTTTTTTGGGCTACAATTTGTGATCCTTCTGCCTCAACCTTCAATAGTACTAAGATTACAGGAGTGTGATACTATGGCCAGCTGTTCTCCTTTTACTTGTCTTTAAGAGATAACGTCTTATAGAAACCATCAAGCCCAGGAGTGGCCAACCCAAAATACTCCCTGACCAGCTTTTCCTAAAAGAGACTGTGTCAGTGTAACATGGCTACTTTTCAAATAGAAGACTGTCAATGAAATGAGACAACTGGGTAGAACCTGCCAATTGCTGCCACAGAATTAGGAACAGAGAGAAATCACAATCTGATTCTCATCCCTGTGGCCTTCACTTTATTGGAGAGAAAATATTGGAAGGAATATATGCAATAAAGTTCCATTTTAGACTGAAAAGGACCATAATTGATTCTTTGCACTAAATCTCCTTTAAAAATTTCCCTTTCCTTGGAAGATTTATCATATTTTTTCCTGATAGTCAAACATTAAAATAAAAAAATGAAAACATAAGTTAAAAGCCATTAGAAGTGAAAAGTGTCCATAAAGACCAAAATGTATAATTGATATTGTAAAACAGGAAGAAAATGTTCAAATGAGAGGGGGAACTAGGGAGAGGGGAGAGAGAAAGGAAGGAAGAGAAAAGGGAAGAAAAAACAAAAGAAGGAAACTAAAAGAATGGAAACTAACCTTTTATAAATAGGGAAGAGGGGAAGGGAGGGTGAGGGAATGGGGAAAAAAAGAATCAAGATACATCAGGTACAAGTACAAATTCCCTATGACGAATGAGATTATTATGTATGCCTAAAATGTGCCAATAAGCTTAATTTTTAAAAAATTAAAGTATCTAATAGATGATAGAACTCTAAAACTCACATGATTATGAAAATAGGAATATGAAACTTTTGTCTTAATTTAAAACTCAAGCTGGGCGTGGTGGCACACACCTATAATCTCAGCACTCAGAAGGCTGAGACAGAAAGAGCACTGCAAGTTCGAGGGTATCCTGCGCTATATAGTGAGTTCAAGTCTACCCTGAACCACATAGCAAGGCCATGTCTCAAAAAAGGGTGGGGGCAGGGATTTAGCTCAGTGGCATAAGCGCCTGCCTAGCAAGCATGAGGTCGTGAGTTCAATCTCCGGTACAAAAGAAAAGAAAAAACCTCTGTCAACAGTTCTTAGGTTGTTGAAATGAGAGAGAGGGAGAGAGGAGAAGAGGGAGAGGGAGAGGGAAGAAAAGGAAGAGAAAGAAAGAAAAAGAGAGGCCTTTGAATGCAGAACATCATGTGGTTGTCTGTCTTCCATGGCACTTTGTATTTGGAAATCATTTAGTATTTGAAGACTGGATTCTCATACTGCCAAAGGTGACATTTCTATTTACATATCTCATGTTTGTCTCTGCCAGATGGCAGACTCAAAATTAGTCCAGAGAGAGCATAACCCAGTTCCTTTTTCAAGAGGAACTTGGGCAGGGCCCATCAGATTAAGCCAAAACTTCTTATTAACCTCAGATTACTGTTAGGGTCAATTATTTTGTGGGCCTTTTTTCTTCTCAGTATATGTTTTTAGCAGAAAGAGTGGGATGGACTCAAGAGCCTTTCTGTTCAGACTGGGTGTATGTAGAAAATTGTGTCATCCTAATAAGAGGCTAGTTACTCCTATCTTACTCCTCTTGCTTATGTTTTGTTCATGTTTTTGCTTTTACTTCTTATGCCTGTTTGTTCTCTATTTTCTTTTTCTCTACTTACTTTCTTTTTTTCTTACTTATATAGGAATGACATGAAGCAATGTCTAGAACATGGATTAAGCTCTCAGAAAAAAATCATACAACATGGTAGTAACTAATCTATAAAGGCAATTTATAGATCTGGAGAGTAGTAAAAGCCTTGGACAGGAAACCAAGCTCAGTTGGTGCCTGACCTTGGGAATTGGATTTTTGACTTTCCTTTTGTATACAAGGAGGCCCTTAAACTCTTAACTTCTTAGCCTAATCCCCGTTGGGTATTAGGATCCAGGAGGCTTAAATTGGAGCCTGGAAATCTTCATTTCAAGCTCTCTAGGCGATTTCGAGTTAGGTGGCCCTTAGACCTCACTTGGAAGACTGAAAACTATGCCATTTCTAAGATCTCTTGCTCTCTAAAATTCTGTGATCGTAAGTCTTCTTTCAAATATATAGCTTTGTGTAGTGGTGATGCTTCCCGGAATTTACCATTTCTTCTGCCATATGTATTACTAAGCAATGTATTTGTTAATTATCTTGCCTGGAAAATGCTTAAAATGTAAATGACAATTTTAATAAGAGTTAAATACCTAGTTTTATGATTGTTCAACAGACAATATTCTGTTTCATTCCTTTAATTTCTCGTAATATGTCTGGCTTCATAAGTATTGTTTACTCTGTAAATATTTCTCAGATGCTTTTTATCTTTTTGAAAGAATGTTCAGTGCCAAAGGAGAGATCTAGGTACTCACACTCTTAGACCCAACTGAGTTGTTTTCACTCACCCTTTGAAAAAAAATACATGTGCACCATTGTCAGCATTTGCTAAAACCCTCTACTGGAGAGATTGACATATTCTTATGATTTATTATATTTATTTTACATTACAAAATTCTGTTAATAGGTGAGTTACAATATCCAGTTGCTTTAGATATCAAGTGTCTTCTACACTCTGAAAGTCAGTCTTCTGAGTTGTTTTTTTTTCCTAGACACTGTACTTCATTGTGTTTTGCCAGATTGAACTCATCATGTAGTTTACTGTACATTTTTTAATGCCCACATTTAGTGTCATCTAATGAACTTATGAAAGTAATTTTATTATAATGTTAAGGTCATTATAAAGTTGGTTAATAAGACCTGTTAAGCAGTTTGTGCATTTTCCAGCTTTCGTTAGTGTCTTATAGCTCTGCTGTGTTTTTTGTCTTATATTTTGTCTTTTACAGTTAAAGATACAATACAAACAGAGGTTACTTTTCAAATTACAGTTTAGATCAGAAATGCTCCTGACTCTGTACTGTACTGGCCTAGGCACACTTAGATAAACTTGTTTGTAGATTCTGTTTAGGTCTCCCAAGGTCACAGACAGCTGTGTTTTGAATTTTGCATCCTTTGAAAGAAGAGTAGATGCTTGGATAACTCTTATTTGACATGTAAGACCTCAGGAAAACCAAACACTCACACGTTATTTATAGATTCCAAGCCTGTGGCAACATGCACTATGCCGTCCCAGACAGCAATGCATAATGTGTCCAAGAAACAGACTGATTAAGTGACCAAAGCCATCTTTTATCTCTTACAGTCTCAAAAACTGAAATGTTCACATTTCATTTAGACTCTTTTGGGGCAGCAACCAGATTCAAAAATAAAAGTAGTTAACAAAAAGTTGTTTAACCAGTAGGCTGTGGCTGGTAGAATGATTTATCCCTCACAAGGTTTATAGCATAAAAAATTAATGTACCACATCTAAGATAAGGAAGATTTAAGCAAATGGAGAAGAGAAAGAAATAGCATTCCAGGGAAAAGAATTAGGAGACAGTCCTCATTCCCAAGAGCATTAACTTAATATGGTACATTCACTGAGAATAGTAAGGAATGCTCATAATAGAGATTGAGAACACTTGGTTTCATTCATTCAGCCTCTGAAACAGAATGTGAATAGTATAATGTCTGACTAAAAAGATAATTACTTAGCACAGTGAATTATTCTACAATTTAGAATTGGGCAATTTTAAAAAAATTTTTAAGAAATAGTTTAATAGCAATTTTAAGCTGGGCATGGTGGTGCATACCTATAATCCTAACACTCAGGAGACTGAGGCAGGAGGATCACTGTGAGTTTGAGGCTAGACTGAACTACATAGTGAGACTCTGTGTCAAAAAAAAAAAAGAAAAGAAATTTTAGCTCAACATTTTTGTATACAAATATCATATTAGTGTAAATATACAGTACCACTCCTAACAACTAATGAAAAAGAAAATAAATTAAACTTAACTTTTCAAAGACTCAAAATGACAGTTTTTATTAAAATGAAACACACAACTTACAACCTTTAATATCAACCTATTTGAATTTTATCCATCAGTTGTTCAATCCAGAGCAAATATGGAAAGTCTGTCTAATTATTTTGGTTTTTGTTCCAAGAGTTAGAACTGTGACTAGTATATAGTAATTGTTTTAGTTCTGTATTGCTATATAACAAACCACTTCAAAATGTAGTTACTTAAAATAATTTAGCTGGGCATGGTGGCACATGCCCATGATTCCAGTGCTTGGAAGACTGAGACAGGAGAATCACTGCTGTTTTACAATTCCCATGCCTCACTGTTCTCACAAAAAAAGTTATATCAATGTTTGATGTCTCCATTATTTAGAAAAGAACTCATAGATAAAATAGACATGGTTGTGGGGGGTTTACCATTCCTTTTTTTCTTTTTATTAAAGGACAGTGAACTCACATGATGTCTTAGTTCATCTTCTGTTGATATACCAGAATTTCTAAGACTGAGTAATTTATTGAGAATAAAGATTTATTTTGCCTCATGATTCATTCTTGAGTCTAGGAAGCCTGAGATTATGCAGCCACGTTTAGTGAAGGTCCTGCAGTGCATCAACTCATACCAGAAAACAGAGTGATAAACAGGCAAAAGCTTTGTTTCCATTTTTTTCCTTCTTTTATCAATTTTTCTCTTTTCCCTTTCTTCCTTTCTCCCTCCCCACTCCCTAGTTCCCCTTCTCATTTGAACATTTTCTTCCTATTTCACAATATCTATTATACATTTTGGTCCTTATTTACACTTTCAGTTTCTCACACCAGAGAAATAATGGCGATATTTACATGTGTGTCAGATTTATTTTACTTAAGAGTATGGTCTCAAGGTGCATCGATTTACTTAAAATGTCTCATGTTTATCCTCTTTTATGGACTCAGCTAATTCGTTATTTGAGTTGGTACTGGAAGGTTTGTAAGAATTGATAGGAATGTTTCACAAGTCATTACTCAAATAAGGCAAGGACTGATTTTTCTTTCTCATTCATATTTTGAGATGGATGTGTATATGGTCCTGACATGGTTACCAGAACCATCCCTTTCTAGTATCCTAAAGGGTTAATCTAGAATAATTAGTGGCATTTTGGTGTATGTTTACAAAAGATGAAGGAGTCACATGTTTATCTTTCTTCATTTGCTTAATCAAAAAAATGTCTGTGGAGTATTTTGTATGAGGAAGGTGTTGTTCTAGGCACTGTTAATAGCTGATGTTATATCTTCTGGTTTTGCTGTTATTTCTAGCCCCTCATTTAATGCTCCTCTACTTTAGAAAAGAATTTTTTCATGGTCAACAATACAGGTGGAGAACAGTGGCTCACCTTTCACATGAAACAGGCTGTATATACCATGATTTATACTATTCAACTGACATACTAATGATTAATTTATGTCTTTGAAGGCCTTACTATATTCTTTTAAAACCTGATGTCATGTTCTTGGGCAGGCTTTGTGTTTCTGAGCAGCAGGCCTTTAGAAGAGACTGATCGCACTTGGCAGTTCTTACATTCCGTGTATATTTGTGTAGAAGGACCTTCTCTCTGTGAGTAGCTTAAGGATTAATGACTCATTAAAATTCTTGTGTTTGGGAGATGGGATCTTGTAGTTTGGCTTCTATACCCTAAATGTTGCTTCTTTGAAGCCTGCATTGTTCTTATAGTTTAATTTTATTAGTGGGACAATCATAAAAGGTCTCTAGGAAGTGAATTTTTATATACATTAAGAATAGTAAATGATAGAATGTTTACAGGGATGGTCAATGAATGTTAATATATTACATCACCATTTTATTATTTTTATTGTTAGTATCTTTTATTCTTGTTTTAAGGCAGGCTTTCTCAGCAGTAGCACTATTGATAGCATATTTAGACTTTAGTGTATCTGAAGAGGAACAATGCCAATATCTCAACATCCTCATTTTCCAAAAACTGCTTCTTAAGTTTCCAAAAGTACTAACAATTTTAAATCCACTGAATTCTTTAAAATGGAACTGTAAAATACAAATACCTCTTGATTTTTTATTATGTTATTTATAACAAGCCCAAAACATTATTGTTAAATTAAGGAGTCATATATCATAAAGTTTGTTACGTACAATTCATAAAACAGTTATATTCTGTTTAATATACAGATGTACATGTGAAAACTAAACAGCACTGTAGTATATTCATAGGTAAGAATTTACAAATAAAGTATAGCAAAAACTTACAGGAGGGAGGCTGGGCAGTTGTTGCAGCTTATGTCTAGATGTTCCCCCAAAACTTCATATGGTCATAGGTGGGGCTTTTTGAAGGTGGCTAGATCTCGGGTGTGTGATGCTGGGATTAAGAATGTGGTGTTGGGTCTGATTTATGGTGTGATGCTGGGTTGATTCATGTTGCAATATTAGGATTAGGTGTCCTACTCCCAGTGTGTGTTCTATACACCCCAAGGGACAATAGCCTGGCTAGAATATAAGGGACAGAAAGAGGACTACTGTTGTTGATTGTAACTTGTTGCTTGCTCCCTTGCTACCTTCTGCCTTCTGCCTGCCATGAACAGTTACTCTTCTGCAATGCTCTTCTGTCATGTCACCCTGCCTTGGAGCCAGCCAACTATGAACCGAATTCTCTACAGACTGAACTACAATAAACCTTTCCTTTTTGAGTTTTGGGTGTTGGGTATTTGTCCGAGCAACAAGAAAATTAACTAAGACAGTAGTCAAAAATTTTTGTTACAAATGAGAAAACTCACTGTACTTTATAACATAAGACTAGTAATAGGTAAGTGGTTTTTATTGTCTGCTCTCCTTGAGAAGTTATCCATTTTTAGAAACCACTTGGAGAAGGTGGGCTATAACAAGAATGAGACATGAGTCAGCTTTGGAGGCATTCATTTTCTAGTTAGAAAAATGCAACTGTGAGAAACAAAGTCCCAAAGTACAGCTATTTTTTGCTTATAGTCAAGCGCCAACGAATTTCCTTAAGGGAATCTTTATAAACTCCACACAAACACATCCATTTTTATACCATAGTTTAAATTAACTGTTACATTTCTGTTTCTGTGAGGTCCATGAATGTCCCAAATTCTGCTTGTCAGCATGATCGGCAGTCTTATCCTTACTGACTTAAGATACCACCACCTAGTTCAAAGATATATATTTCATCTCTTGGAGTTTACTTTGTGAGAACAACCCATTGTACATTCTACATTTTGGAGAATTAGCTTGCCTGTGGTTCTGAAGGAAGAATAAGCTGAGAACTCTTGTTCTATTGTTTTTACTTAATACTTAGAAAAGTTCAAGCTTAATTTAGTAATCTGAAATGTATACATTTGACTGACTATATTTATAAAATTACAATTCTTGCTGGGCATGGTAGTGCATGCCTTTAATCTCAGCACTTGGGAGACTGAAGCAGGAGGATCTGAGTTCAAGACCGGCCTGGGTTACAAAGTGAGTTCAAGGCCAGCCTGAACTGCATATTGAGACCCTGTCTCAAAAAATAGGACTGGGGATTTAGCTCAGTGGCATAAGCACCTGCCTGGCAGGTGCAAGGTTGTAAGTTCAATCCCTGGTACCAAAAAAAAAAAAAAAAAAAAGATTACAATTTTTTTTTTTTTTGCGGCACCGGGGATTGAACTCACAACCTCATGCCTGCCTGACAGGCGCATAAGCCATTGAGCCAAACTCCCGGCCCTGGTTTTTTGAGGCAGGGTCACATTGTGTAGCTCAGGCCAGCCTTGCGCTCGCGTTGTAGCCCAAGCTGGCCTTGAACTCACAACGCTCCTCCTACCTCAGCCTCTCGAGTGCTGGGATTAAAGGCGTGCGCCACCATGCCCGGCAAGATTACAGTTCTTAACAGCAATTTCAAACTCTAAAAAATTATGCATGGGTTTTATCGTTCAAGTTTAGACATGCTGTCAGTCAGTACCTGACTATACATAAGAATTTTTACATGCTTCAGGATATTTAATTTAAGATTCCCCAAAAAATAAAAATAAAATAAAATAAAAACATTTCCCAGAATTGTTGACATAAAAATTAACTGAAGTGGTTTTTCTTTATCACAGGAATGCTTGAAACTGTAGCTACCATTTTTTTAAAAATCTTAACCAACTAGTAAATTGCCAAAAGATTTTTTTTTATGGACAGTTGTCAAAGTATATTGCCTGAAATAGAACATCAGTATCACTGGAGAACTTGTTAAAAATGAAAATTCTTGGGTCTAACCCCATGCCTACTGAATCAGAGACTCTGGAGAAATTGGTGTGTGGTTCAGTGGTAGCACACTTCCCTAGTTTATATCCGTTTCTAGGCTCAATCCCTACTACCACAAAAGACAAAAAATAGCCAAAAAGTTCTCTGAAGATGAGGCACAGATACCTATATTTAAACAAGCTGTCCAGATGATTCTCTTGCACATAACATTTGAGAGGCATTGCTTTAAGACATTTTTCTCTTGCTAACTCTCATTCCATGAAAGCGAGTGATTTTTACTAAAAAGCAAACATCATTTGACTGGAAGCACATTTTATCTGCATTGGATTATGAGGTCTACATTTTTTGTCACACTAGAAAAAATACCAGAATAACTTGTCAAAATTTTATTATTATCATTTCTTTCATTCTTGCTATAGAGATCCTATAGTAGCTTTTCACCAATAGTATTCATAGAAGCATAATTATCAAAATAAAAGTTATGTGTGCTAAACTTAGTAAAAGAATTACAAAGAACATTTTTGAGTGATAGTTAACTTGTATTGTCTTTTCCTTTAATATAATAATGCTTGAATTAAATCTTTAGTTAGCCTGCTACTATCATGGCAGCAGAAGGAGTTCAGCTTTATTTTATTTTATTTTATTTTGTTAGTCCATTTTGTAGTGCACAATGATTACATTCATCTTGGGGAGTGGGTACATGGACATAACACTTCTTAATTCATTTTTTATCCCTTTTCCTACCCTTTCCTCTTCACTCCCTCCACCTCTTGTTCCCTTATGCAAAAGATCTATCTCCTTGTTTTCTATTATCTATCTTTTATTTTGCTCTTTTATTTATAATTTGGGTTTCTTACAGAAAAGAAACCATGCAGTATTTAAGCTCATATGTCCG
The DNA here is from genome assembly GCA_004363535.1 of Dasyprocta punctata. Taxonomy (NCBI): domain Eukaryota; kingdom Metazoa; phylum Chordata; class Mammalia; order Rodentia; family Dasyproctidae; genus Dasyprocta; species Dasyprocta punctata. The sequence goes on from RJWM01000006.1 coordinate 487,722, forward strand.
ATTTATTTTACGTAGCATTGTGGTCTCAAGGTGCATCCATTTTAAAAGAAGGTCTTAGGCCATAAGACCCACCTCATTTGCTACATATTTAGACTTCTGCATTTTGCATTTGTACCATAATTAAATAGACACTTCATGTTGTTATTTCCTGCATATGGTAATCAGTTTTCACACCAGCCTTTTGAATGAGTCATTTCAAAAGGCCCTGATAGTCTCTTATACACTGTTTTTCACCTGTGCGTTGAGTACTTGTTTATTACTACATTTGCAGTACAAAATAATCACATTCATCATGGGCAATTTACACATGTATGCAGTACATCTTAATTCTTTTTATTTTTTGTTTCCTTTCCCCTCTCCTCCCTCCAACATTTTGTCCCTTCCCAGTTTACCAAAGCTCTATTTTTGCCTTTTTCCTTCAATTCTTTTTTTCTCTTTAGATCCCTTTTGCCTTCCCTCTACACTAAGCAATAGAGCTGTGGTCCCTCAAGCAGAGGTTCACAGCTCTGGCTGCTGAGTAGAATCACAAGAGGAACAATTGATCCACTGAATCAGAATCACTGGGGATGGAATGGTCTTAAAAGTGTTTAAGGTGATTTTGCTTGCAGTGAGATTGACAACTTCAAGTTTACCTGAAAACAACATTAACATTTTAGTACAGCTTATTGTACTAAATACTTTGATTATAAATTTATGAAAATATTTCATACCAGTTTGGTTGGTGTTTTGCATAGTCCCTTCTTCAGGAATGCATTTCTTATTCTTTTCTCATTTAGGGTAAATGATGAGTTTTACTCTAAAGGAAGAATCTTTTAACATATATGTTGTACATCTGAGGTTATGCTTTCTCTAAGTACTTAAAATTTTTCAAAACTCTATGTCCATTCATAGTTTCTTTCACCTTAATAAAAAGGATTAAGATGTGATACACACATGTACCAACTCCTCACAATGCATATATTCATCGTATATCACAAATATGTACTAATTAAAAACACGGTTTATTTCCTCCTGTGTCTGTGTTTCCACATTTGTCTCAACAATAAAAATGTTCCTATTTCTTCCTCTCTTGTTACCAAGGCTCTCTCTGTTCTCCATCACCCTTTATCTTAGCTCTAAGGTGTGGGTGAATATCCTCAAGCATAGGCTTTTCAATTCTCATGAGTGAATTAAGTGCCTTTCCTCCAGCTGAAACATTTCTCAAGTATTCCTTACCACCTCCATGCTCTGTCATGTTTGTGTGTCACCTGGGAATCAGAGCTATGCATGTTGATGACCCATTCCTAAATGGCCAAATAAAAGAAGTTATATATGTCTTTTATTCATTTGGTGTTTCTCTAGAGACTCCACTAGCAGAAAAAGAAGTGGTTTCTTTTTCATGAAGAATAATGGACTTCCAAGTTGGATTTTAATGGATAACTTAGCTCTGGGTTAAATTCTTTGGCATAAAGGTCACCACTTTTAACATGGTGGGTCATGAATTTAGTCATTGGATTAGTTAATAACATGGCTGCTATAGTTCAACAGTATGTCTGCATTTGAATAAAATATGATTCGTGTTAGAGAGCTAAACTTGACATTTGGTTTCCCCCAGGTAATAAAATAGCTTTTAATGGAATAAATGTGTACCATATTGGATCACATAGCATAGTTATAGTTCCTTCCTGGCAGTGTTAAGAAATCTTTGATCCGCTACTGCTAGTTTATTTTACTAAGTCTCAACTAGTTAACCTATGAAGATGATTAGCAAAACAACTCAGAGTCATTGTCAGGACTGCAGATGAAAGGGACAGACAAATCACAAAGTTATAATTGTTTGGACATCAGCATTCTTGGTTATATTGAAATGATACGATAAGAAACTGGAAGTATGTGTAATCAAAAAATATTATGTGTTTAAACTTTTAAAATTTTATTATGGAAGAGTCACATTACTATTAATGCCCCCCAAAATACTCTCCCTTGCTTCAGACACACTTATCCCATCATTCTTGGCACGTTAGGAAGCTGTTCTCAAACCCTCTTTCAGGAGTTCCTTTAGTTGCACTGTTGTGGCTGCCTCAGCATCCTGAATTAATTCAAAATGCCTACCTGTCGTGGTCATTTTGACTTTGCAGAAGAGTGAAAGTCACACAGTGCCAGATCTGTTGAATCAGGTGGGTGAGGACATACCATGTTTTTACAAGCCTGCCTTTCTGTTGGACAGCATTTGGCAGTGGCCTTCACCAAATTTTTAATCACACCTTGTAAAGACAATCATGAAGGGAGACTTCCAGAACAGCTTCAGAAATTGGCAAGAATGATGGGATAAGTGTATTTTAAAAATTTAAAAATATTCACTGTATTTTTGATCATCCTTTTAGTTTTGACTCAGCTTACCTGTTTGTATAACCCCCCCTTCTATTTGTATCACCCTGTCTATTGCATAGAGGAAAACACAGGTCCTTCTTGTATCTGCACTTTTAACAGTTCTATTTCCTAGTTTAAATATGCTATACTTTTTAAAAGTCGGAGTGATATTTATTATCCACAAGGCTAAAATCCAAAATATGATGTCTATTTCTATGGACCATTGCAACCATTTAGTATGGAACCTCATAAAATTTTTATTAAAAATCACTGGAGAATTGGGAGCATTGGCTAACCCATTTTTTCAGTTTTTAAAAATTTACATATAGCAAAACTCACTTTTTGTGCAGAGTCCTATGATTCAGACAGTTTTTTAATGACTACCATAATCAAAATACAGAACAACCGCATCACCTTAAAGAATTTTCTCATGCTGTCTGTTTTAATCAACGTCATTCCCCATCCTCAAACCTTGGCAGCAACTGATCTACTTTTTGTTTCTTTTATTTCACTTTTTCCTGCATGTCATATAAGTGGAATCACAGCATTGTGTACCTGGTTTTTTTCACGTAGCATCAAGATACATTAAAATAGTTCTGTATACCAATAGTCGCGCCCCCACCCTGCTATTGTTTAATAGTCCGTCTTACACATGTACCACACTTTGCTGTCTACCCAGTAGTTGCTGGACAATGCATTTCTTCATTGTTTTTGTCAGTCATGAATAAAATCACTATGAAGGTTTGGATCAGGTTTTAAGAGAACATACTTTTAATTCTGTATGTGTTCCACAGTAGAAATACTAAGCTTTATTATAAATGAATGCTTAATATTTTATAAAGAACTACCTTCTTTCTCAAGTAGCTGTAGTATTTGCATTCCCACTAGCAGCATATGAAAAAATTCAAATTGTTCTTAACTTCCCTATACTTAGTATTGTCAGTGGGTTTCAATTATAGTGGTGGTTGTCAGATTTTTTGTTTAATTTGTTATTTGGCTGGGTTTTATTTCTTTTGTTTTTTAGCTTTCCTAAAAGTGACATCTCATGGTTTTTAACTTGCATTTCCCTAAGGACTGATAATACTGAGCACCTTTTCATGTACTTTCTCACAATTCACATATATTCTTTAGCTATAGCATTTGTTCAAGTCCTGTGTCCTTTGAAAGTTGGATTTTTTTTTTTTTACTAAGTTTGGAAATTTTATTCTATATTCAGAACAAAAATCCTCTTCACTTATATGAATTGCAAAGATTTTCTCTCCAATCTGTGATTTGCCTTTTTATTTTCTTAAGTGTCTTTCACAGAGAAATTTTTACATTTGGTAAAGTCCAATTTACCTATTTGTCATACTAAGTAATTATTGCCTAACCACAGGTCTCTTGGTTACTTTTCTCTGGTTACTGGCACAAAACACCCAACACCTAAAATGAAGGAGAGAAAGATTTATTTGTCTTACAGTTTTTGGAGATTTCAGTCCATAGTCAGTCAGCTGGTTCCAAGGCAGGGTGGCATGACACTGTGACAACACTTAAAGGCAGTAGCCAAAGCAAAAAGGGGGCTGTAGAACTCACAAAATCTCCTTGCCCTCCTTTGCACAGGATGAGGATACTTACAAAGAACCCTGGCTCCCTACTGAGTCTCAGTTAAACTTCTAAACTTCTCAGGTTGACACAGTGTATCAACCATAAAACAGGTAACAAAGATTTTTCTCCCCTGTTTTCAATTAGAAACTTTTTCATTTTTACTCTGATAGTTTGTTTTGTTTTGATTTTAGACAGGGTCTTACTATGCAGTTCATACTGGCCTTGAACTCAGTTTGTAGCTCAAGCTGGCCTTGAAATCACAACAGTCCTCCTGCCTCAGCCTAGGAGTGTGTTGGAATTACAGGTGTTGGAATTACAGGTGTGCACCACCATGCCCAGCTCTGATAAGTTTTTAAAGTGAAATTTGTTAGCTTTGTGGGATGGTAGAGGCAGTAAAGAAAAGGGGTTCTTACTATATGTTTTCCCTGAACATCCTTTATCTAAATCAAAAGCTTGATTTAATATAGAAAAAATAGTTTTAGGTCTGAAATAAGTATCGATTTTTGTTGTAACCAATATTATGGAATATGGACACCTTGTTCCCCTAAAATTAAAAATAGTGCAATGTAATAAGTTCTTATTTCTAAATAAAGTACGTCAAAATATAGCTAATACATGAGCAGATATCTTTCTGGTTATGAAATAAATTTATTAAAATACTTGTATTTGTGGAAAATAAATATTGTGCCCTTCAGTAATTCATAAGTTGCCAAGAAAATGGTTATGTTTTAAAAACTTGGAACATACCAATTTTCTTGATATCTTACATAGTCATCAAGATATTGTTTCCTTTCCCTCATGCTGTATAATTCTCTCTCCTTTTTCTTTCTGCTACTCCCATTTATCTTTCTAATCCTGACTTGTGTCTTCATGCCCTTTAACTTGAAATTTCTTTCTATTTTCATCTGGCCCACTTTTTTCATCCTTTGGCTGTCTACAATATGAAACCAATTTCTTTTCTCTAAGTAGTAGTTATTCAGGTAAGTCTTTTTTCCCCTTTTGTGATTAAGCATTTTTTAAAAATTAAGCTTTGTGACTCAAAAGTTTTTTTGAAAGTACCAATCAAGTCACTGTTGTGTGTGTCAATCAGATATTATTTAGATGTCTGAGAGAAAGTAACTTTTAATGAAATAAAGATATTTGCCATCTCAGCTCTGTAAAGTAACAGTAGAAAGTATCAAGCATCCAGGACTTCTGGGAAGATGGCGGAACAGTAAGCAGCAGAGTAAACAGCCTCTCTGAGGGATACTGTCCAGATGCTGGAATATAGCAACATGGGGAAAACAAGAAGGAAGGAAGTGGGTCCCCTGGACCCAGTAAGAATCTAAAGTGAGAATTGAAACCCACAGAAAGAGTAAAAAGAAAAACTTAAATGAAGAAGAAGGCAGTAACTGGTGGTGCCTTTGCCCAGAGCCGGACCCACTGTGTGAGAGGAGCTGCTGGAACCTGGGGACACATGATCAAGGTGCCACCACTGCGGCAGCAACCCTGGAGGCCTCTGCCAAGAGAGGCAGCATTGGAGGAGAGTGGCAGCGGACAGGGGGAGCAGACCTGGAAGACCGAACTGGTTGGTGGTGAGTGCAGGGGACTGCGTCCTCCCACGGGAAAGAGCGATTGGCCAGGAACAATTTTGGTGTCAGTCTGGATGGGCCCGGGGCCAGAGCTGCTCCTGGCTTCCTCCAGCAGCTCCTAGCTGGGCATAGACCCATGGAAATTGCTTGGACTGAGTCCTGCCCCTGCGTGCATCCTGGGGGCCATCTCAGAGAGTCCCTGCAGGTGGCCCACTTGGTCTGGAGGCCACGGCTCCACACGCGCTCCAGGGGTGGTAGTGAAGGATCCCACTGGTGACTAGCACAGGTTTGCAGACAGCAGCCCCGCCCCTGCATGCACTCCACCAGCCATTGGGGAGCCAACACAGGCTGGGGAAAAGCAGCAGACAGCCTGCACTAGCGCACACAGTGGCCACCATCAGACATACATAATCAGCACTGGCTAGAAGAACCAAACAGTCTCACCTGAGAGAAATTGGAGCCAGTCTAAGGAGTGCCTGGGACTCCAGTACCCATTTGTCCAGAAGAACCCAGGACTCTGTCAAGATGAAGAAGCAAAAGGCAGTCTCTGGCCTCCAATCCAAGCAGAGCAAGTCCAGAAGATGCAAACGTGGAAGAGATCGGGAATCCCACAACTGAAGTTTCTGAGGTGATGGCAACTGAACTAAAGAAACAACTTTATGAGGCTATAAAAGAAATTAGAACAGAAATACTAACTCAACTAAAAGAAGAAATGAAAAGCATAATAAAAGAATTGCTAGGCATCTCTAAAGAAGACATAGATGAAAAAATGGAGCATAGGAAAATGAGGGAAACTTGGAATGAACAATACAAAAAAGATTTAGAATACATGAAACAGATTCAAAGAGATTACTAGGAAATCAAAAACTCCAATGAAAGTTGGCAAAACCACTTGAAAGAAACTGAAGATAGACTTTCAAACCTTGAAGACAGGTTTGCAGCCTGTGATCGTGAAAGGAAAGATCTCTTAAAAATAACAAGGAACCTGGAAGTAACAATTCAAGGGCTGCAAGACAACCCAAAGAAACAATTTAAGAATAAAAGATGTGAGTGAAAAAGCAAGGGTCAATGCAAATGACATTAAAAGTCTATTTACAGAAATAATATCAGAAAACTTTCCAAACATGGGAAAAGGAAGTGACTTTCAGATAAGTGAAGCATGTAGAACTCCAGTTAGCCATAACCCAAATAAATCTACACCCAGACATATAATAATCAAGATCCCAGAAATTCAGCACAAGAACAGAATATTAAAAGCTGTTAGAGAAAAGCAACATCACCTACAAAGGAAAACTCATCAAAATCATAACAGACTTCTCAACACAAACCATCAGGTCAAGAAGAGCTTGGAGTGAAGTATTTCAAGTCCTGAAAGAAAACAACTTCCAACCCAGATTGATGTGCCCTGCAAAACTATCTTTCAAAATTAATGGAGAAACAAGATATTTCCATGACAAAGAACAACTGAAGGAATTTATGACCACTAAGCCAACCCTCCAAAGAATACTGAAGGACATTCTAGAGAGAGATAAAACAAACCACAGTTCCAGAAACAGTGGCAGAGGGATATCACCGAGCAGGGCAGACAATTGAGTAGAGAGGAAAAGTAGGCAGCCAACGACAAGAAAATAGCATGGCAGAGATGAGGCACTGCATGTTGGCCTTAACCATTAACATAGATGGCCTCAACTCACCAATAAAAAGAAACACAGGCAGTGTGGATCAGGAGACAGGATCCATCAATATGCTTTATACAAGAAGCACATTAAACTCGAAAGGAAGTTCATAGACTGAAAGTCAAAGGAGAGAGAACAATGCTATATGTGATAGGGAACCAGAAAGAAGTGGGGGGTAGCTTGCCCATTAGCTACATAGTGGACAAGAAAGATAGGGCATTTTTATCCAATGGAAAGCTACTTAGCTATAAAGAAAAATAACCTCAAGCCTCTTGTAGGTAAATAGATATAACTTAATATCATGTTCATGGATGAAATGACCCAGAGCTACATGGGTGAACATCATGTTATCTCCCTAGTACAAA
>RJWM01000006.1:495366-542349 GCA_004363535.1 Dasyprocta punctata
GGGAGAAAGTATCTAAAAAGGGAAGGCAAGGGCCGGGAGTTTGGCTCAGTGCCTTAAGCGCCTGCCCTGGCAAGCGCGAGGTTGTGAGTTCAATCCCCGGTGCCGCAAAAAAAAAAAAAAAAAATATTTGTACCTAAGCCGGGCGTGGTGGCGCACGCCTTTAATCCCAGCACTCGGGAGGCTGAGGTAGGTGGAGCGTTGTGAGTTCAAGGCCAGCTTGGGCTACAACTCGAGCGCAAGGCCGGCCTGAGCTACACATAGTGCGACCCTGCCTCAAAAAACCAGGGCTGGGGAGTTTGGCTCAGCAGCTTAAGCGCCTGCCCTGGCAAGCGCAAGGTTGTGAGTTCAATCCCCAGTGCCGCAAAAAAAAAAAAAATAAAAAAATAAAAAAAAAAAAAATAAATAAAAAGGGAAGGCAGTGGCCATTGTTAATCTGTCATTGGGATTTGAGTTCTGTATTGTTTTCATTGTTCTGTTTAATTTGTTCTTATTCTATTTTGGTTTGTCTAATTTTGTTATATTTGATGGCATGGACAGCTATTTCAAAGATAACAAAATACATTATGGTAGCCATTACTGATACCTGATCACCTTGTTTTGAAACCCTGTATTGTTTTCATTGTTTTGTTTTGAGTGATTTTGTTCTATTTTGATTTGTTTGATTGTACTATGACTGATGATATAGGCAACTGTTTAGAAGATATCAAGAGGTATAATGGTAACCAGTGTTATCTTACTATGTATTGCTTCCATTGTTTTCTTTTTTACTGGTTTTAGTCTGTACTATTTTGTTTGATTATATTATTTCTGATGATATGGGCAGTTATTTTGAAGATAACAAGAGGTATTATATGGGGAAAGGAGGAAAGAAGGAAGGGAAAAGGAAAAAGACATAGATTTGTATATAGGTATACATAAGATAGTTAAAATGACTATACTACTAAATGCATTAGTTATTGAAAAAAACAGTTAATACTCATATGATTAGATCAATTTTACATGTCTATATCTGTTAACCTAAACAACCCCTTTGAAGGTAACGATATGCAATATTACAACCATTGTCCAATTCCAATCATCTCGTTTTGTAAACCTATAATGTTATTGTATTGGATTTGTTGCTGTTGTTGTTTGTTTGTCTCTTTGGCTTTTTGTTTTCCTTTTCTGTGTCTTTTTTCTCTTAAATAAAAAGAAGGAAAAAAAAGTATCAAGCATGACTGTTATCCATTTCCCTGCCAGTAAAGTATCCCGGGTTAAAAAAAAAAAAAAAGAAAAAGAGATTACCTAGTATAATTAATAGGTGTATAGATGTTTTAACAGCTTTGCTGTTGCATTTCAATGTCTAAATTTTGTTTCTAGTGACTTAAAGATGTATAGTGACTTTATTGATTTGTTTTCTAGTTTCCTGACTGTATTTTCCCTGTCCAACTGATTGTATTATATAGTGTTCTATTGGATTTTTCCAACACGCGTGTTAACAAACTGAACAATACAAGGAAATGTACTTGCTTTTCCCATTCTTTTCTACTTAAAACTGGATAATATTCTTTAAAATTAAATTTCTTCAAATTTTACTAACTCTCTACAGGTGGTTAACTTAATTAAAAACCTTGAAGAGTAAATAGAAGTGAAGATAATGAAGTTTTTTTGTGTGTGTATTCACCTAAAATGAGGTGAAAGCCTCATGTCAGGCAAAAAGCATAGGAAGCAGAAACATTTCTAAAACAATCAGTTGTGCTTTAGCTTAACTGTCTGGAGTTATGCATGTCTTATTATAGTTCTTCTTATGGTATTTGATGATTGTCATTTTCCTGGTGTCTTACTTCTTAGGGGAAAGTAACTCTTGGGAGGTAGGATAGTATAAATACAAATTTTATTAAGCATTGCATCACCACAAGAACTCATTGTTCCTTAATAATGTTGCAGAGAAGACAGACACCCAGTATATAACTGAGGAATATTTAGTTTTGTATTTTGTTTGTTTTCAGTGCAAGGGATTGAAGGCCTTCCATATGCTGTGTAAATGCTCTACCACTAAACTGTATTTCCAGCCCCAAGGACAGTCTTTTTGAGTAGCATATTGTAGTAGGAACAGCTGGATTCTGGTCTCCATTTTGTCACCTGCTGACTAGCTCACCAGGAGTAAGTCATCATCAGTTTATGTTTGTTCCTGGTGTTTTGTTTTGTTTTGTTTTTGTTTTTTGTTTTTTGTTTTTATTCAGCTATAAACTGTAAGAATCAAATCAGGTGATCCCTAAGGTTTCTTCCAGTTCTAAACAATTTGAAGAGGGAGGAAGTTACACACTTACCTTTCCTTCTCACTTCCACCACAAAACCAGCTGTCTCCTCAGGTGTCTCTAGGCACAAAAAACCTTATTCATATTTTCTCAAAACTGACTGCTCCACTGTTCTGTGTTTGTGGCTGCACCATTTGACCTCCCTTTGTGGAGTGCAGGCTCCAGGGCAGCTGCTTCCTAGACTGCAAAACACAATGTAATTGCCACTTTTAGTAAGGCCCCAGGGCACTTTGCCCACGTGGATCTGTGATCCAGCTGTTCTTTTTTTTTTTTTTTTCAAAAGATTCAATTGTAGTTGTTCTGCTCTTCTAATTCTTTAAGACAGTCAAGGGAACATTAGCTCACTGAAAGTAATTGATAACACCTTTTGGAAAAGTGCAACTGGGAATGAAAGCATAGGTTCAGTCAGGCTGACCGTGCTTTTTTAGGGAAGAGGCTACTCCTCTACCTTGTAACATTTTCTAATAAAGTTAGAGAATGCATTTCCACCTGAGATTCTCTGAGTCACAGACTTTGGGAACAAGGCAAAGTCATAAAAATGTGTGCCTTGCTTAAATCCTCACAAATGGTAGAATTTGATTCCTTGGCTGGGCATTTTCTCTTCATCAATAGCCTTTGCCACTCCAAAGCCTTGCTGACCATCCTGGAGTTGCAGGATGATCTCTAGCATTTTCTACCTGCCTCACTCTGAGCATGAGATATATCAAAGGGAAGAACATGCTGTACATATTTGGCCCACCCAAATGCTAAGGAAAACTGTTGTGGTAAAATGGCACAAGTTGTCTCCCTCTCCTGTCCCAGGAGCTTTGTGCAGGTGTGCCAGTGCTGACAGGTGGCCCATCCCAGGAATGCTGTGTCTCCAATCCTTGCTTGAGCTTGCCTGCTTCATTCCATCCCACGCATGCTACAGTTTATTTTTAGAAAACTTGAACTTAGTGCAGAGGCTAAACTTTTACAGAGTGACTTGAGCTTACAAGTAATTTGGAAAATATTATTCTTGGAACCCTATCTTTATAGGATATTTAAGATATGTGGAAGGTCACGCTTTTTCCCCAATGCGAAAATAAAAGAACTTGTGGAATCTGATTGGAAAGACCTCATGTTTTGTAAGGGAAGAAATAGTGCAAGAAGTGATGTCACAAGGGAAGAGGATCCTGTTTTCAAGATACTGTTTAAAGGCTTGATTTCTACCATATTCCCAAATAGTAAGCATTGCAAGTTACACTGTCACTGGAAATACAGCTGTGTTCTAACTGAAGTGCCTGGCCTACATTTAAAAACGTACTGATGAATGAGGGCATGGTGGTACATGCCTGTAATCCCAGCTGCTCAGGAGGCTTCAGCAGAAGGATTGCAAGTTTCAGGTCAACCTGGGAAACTTAGTAAGACCCTGTCTCAAAAATAAAATGTGTTGGGGTTCTAGTTCAATGTCAGAGCACCCCTGGGTTCCATGCCCAATATGGGGGTTAGTGGGGAGGGTGCTGCCCAGTTTTCCAGATAATTCTTACATTTGAACCCACATGGCCACCCAAAACTCCTATTTCTACCATCTTTGGAAGAGGATAGGAATAATATTGGAAAACTAGCCATTCCCTAGCAGTAACATTAGGCATAAGTAAAACATCTTTCTCGATATTGTCCAGTATTTTCCTTAAGATAGAATTCTTTCCTTGGTATCTCTTCTTGTGATTCAGAAGTGTAGTGATTAGATGTCAGACCTAAGTAAATATTAATTGAAACTTTAAAGGCAGTAAAGCATAGCAATAGTGGTTAAGAGCTCAGGTTTGCAGCCATATTCCCTGGGCTGGAATCTAAATCCTAACCTCTACTAGTTTTGTGTTCTAGGGCAAGTTGCTTGACATTTCTGAATCTTATTTGTACCCCTTCTGTAAAATGCAGATGAAGATATCAGTGTCCACTTCACATGGTTGTTATGAGTAGTGGTCTTCAAAAATGTGCTCCCAAAAGAATTTTAAAAACTATGTACTTCCTCAGACGTTTTTAAAGTTGTGTCTTAGTTACTTTGTTCTCATTGATGAGACAAAACAGCCTACACCCAAAGCAGGAGAAGGAAAGATTTATTTTGGCTCACAGTTTGCATGGGTTTCAATTTGTACTTGACTGGCTCCAAGGCAGGGTGGCGTGACAGAGGAGGAATAGTTCCTGACAGGTAGAAGGCAGAAGGCAGCAAGCAGTGGAATAGCACAGCAGCAAGCTACAACAGCAGCCTTCTTTCTATCCCTTATAGTCTATCCAGGCTACTCACCCTTAGGGGAGGTAGCATTCACACCCAGGTGGGGCACTCTTAATCCTAGCATTGTGCATGAATCAATCCTAGCATCATGTCATTAATCCCCGTGTCACACACCCTAGATCCAGCCACCTCTAAAAAGCCCCACCTATGATTCTACAAGGTTTGGCAAGGCAGGGCAGGGGGGACATCTACATATGAACCTTAACAAGTTGGGTATAAAAGTTTTCATCATACGTTACAAAGTTTTTTTTATTTTTGTTAACAAGTGGTAAAAGAGTAAGTATTCTAAAATTATAATTATGTAAAATTCAATTGCAGTTGAAGTAGTTATGATTGGCTGAAGACATCCTGATTAAAGCATGTAGATGCCCCTGAAACCAGTAGTATTTCCAGTCATGGCATGTTTTGGATTTCAGGAACTTTGTTTACAAGACAATAAATAATGTTGCGTAAGACAGTTAACTACAGTAAGATTTGTGTTGTTGAGGAGTTTGCCTTTTAGTAAAGTGGAAAGGGAAATATGAGTATAGGTAGGTTCTCAGACAACTTTAAAAAAATCAAATACAAATGAAAGTTAAGGTCTGAAGATTGTCTTAAATATCCTTGCATGTGCACATCTAAGAAAGTATTTGCATACCCCCATTCAAAGACTACCAGTTAGGATTAAATGAGTCAATATGTGTGAAGCTCTTAGAACAGTACTTAATACATAATAAGCACTGAGCAAGAACGTGTCATGATTATTTTGGGTTCCTTCTTCAGAATGAAATGTGACAGATACTGTACTTGGCTGTTTTATGCATGTATTTCTCATAAGACCCTACAAAGTAATTACTATTACCTTACCTAGACTTTACAAATGAGGTCATAAGGCACAGAAAGGCCACATGTATTATTTAGGGTCACACAGAAAGTTCACCCTAGAATCATTGAACCCAGATGTATCTGGCTGCAGACCTGTGCTTTCACACATTCCACATTTCTTCAGGGAAGGGCTTAGAGGAAGCAGAGAAGAAGGGAAGAATCAGTGGGCAGACTGCAGAGTTTATAAAAGAATCAAAATACAGTAGGAAAGAGGACTATTGTGTTTTCACTGGGGTCTGAGAATGTCAGGGATGTGAAAAACAGCCCCACTGAGCTCTCTGGTGGAGTCTGAGGCCTCAATATAACTGTCTTTCTGCAGGCCTGGGTAGAACTCTGTGGAGAAGGGTCCTGGTACCTCTTCTCTAATGAGAATTCTCCCAGGCAGTCAAATAGGGAGACTAGCATTTCCTAGTTCTGCCATTCCTGATAGAGTGGTCAGCGGAAGCAGAGCTCATAGAGATACCAGTGATTAGTCCTTTAGCCCCAGTCCATGGAGGGTAGAGAAGGAAATGTCAGATGACACCAGCATCTCACTTGCCTGCAGGGTGGAAGTACAACAGACTGGTGGTTCCAAGTGAAATTCGCACTGGACTGCTGAAAAGCACACACATGTATAAATCAGCCCCTCTTGTCTATTGGTTATTTGTCACTGAATAGCCAGTAACTGGGACAGTGTTATGCAGAGACTAGGAAGGATTTCTTCCCTCCTCATCAGCTGGGTCTAGCCCCTCTTGTCTATTGGTTATTTGTCACTGAATAGCCAGTAACTGAGACAGTGTTATGTAGAGACTAGGAAGGATTTCTTCCCTCCTCATCAGCTGGGTCTAGCTAATGTCCTGCTTTTCTTTACTCTGACATAGTTAATACTACAGCTGAAGCAGAAGCTTCCCACTGCCTAAAGGAGAAGGAACTAAGGCACAGACCTTCTGAGAGGAAGCTTTAATATTTGAGAGGAGGAGCGGTCTGGTGAGACAACCGGTCAAGAGTGGCTTCAGGTCAGGTAGAACAGACAGTGGGCAACTGATAAAGGTTATGGCTCTCATGGTCTTGCTATGTAGTTCAGGCTGGCCTTGGGTCGCTTTGTAGCCCAGGCAGGTCTTGAAATTGCAACAAGCCTCCTGCCTCAGCCTTCCGAGTGTACCACCATGCCTGACCCATTGGGATTCTTGATTGTGGCAAAAATAAATATGCCCTTCAAAGTTACACATGTGCTGTGTGATCCAGTGTGTCACAGGATGAGTTGGGGTAGTGAGAGGATAAATAAGTGTTCTCAGAAGGAGCAAAATTAAGCAGCAAGTAGTTATAAAACGGTTCATTTGTGTAAGATGCTCACAAAAGAAACTAGATTCTTATTGCAATTGTGATTTCTGCTTCTCCACAGATGCAAGTTCTTTTTTCCTTTAAATCACCTCAGCAATTGATTAGTACCACATTTGTGCAGATATTTCATGTTCCATATTATTTTATAGTTTCTCTTGCTTCCTTTACTAAGCTGATACTTCCATGAATGCAAGGATAGTGCTGGATTCCATCCTGTATCTTCCTCCATGCTTTTCATTCAGTAGCTACTCAGTGTTTGACTAAATGTGTGAATTCAAGGACACTGATTCTCTTGAATTTGTTGGGTCTTTATGTGCTCACCAAAGATGACAGTTTGCAAAGGCAGCTTTCTCCTTTTGGGGACATCAAGGACTAGATTATATTAAAAATATTTTTAAGTGCTTTGAGTGTGAAAGAGAGAGAGATTTTCCATTTAGGGAATATTGCTAAGAACTCATCAAAAATAGTCTTTCCATCTACCACCAAGCTCTGCCAAGGTGGAACAGATTGGCAAAGGCAGTTCAAAGGAAAAAGCAAAGTAATGCCTCTCTGCTCATGGCCCTCAGGTGCCAGTGGGGGAGGAAAATGTATGTGGTTGAGCTTTGGGATGTTGAGTGCTATGAAAATGAAGCAGAGATCTAGACTTCATGAAATATTTTCCTTAACTTTTCCATATATATTCCCATGCACTGTGTGATGTTAGGCCAGGTGTCCCTAAAAGGAAACTGGTGATTTGAAATCTCACAACATACGTATAATAAGTAGCCCTTCAAGAGGAGTCCACTCAGCCCAGGGAGAAGGCAACGTATGCTGAAACTTAAGTCCTGAGCAGAGCAGTGGGCTGGGCAAAATTGCATCATTCTGAAGGCTATGTTGCTCCCGTGGGAAATGTCACACAGGTGTTGATATGAAACAAAACCAGTGACAGGACAGCTGCTTTAGTTTTTACAAAAACTATCCCAACTGTGAGGGCCCTGTATGTGACTAAAAATCTAGAATCTTGAAGGGTTTGTTCCTTAGATCTTGAATCTGATTTTTCCAAGAAGTTGGCCACATTGATTGGGCAGATGGTAGCAGCCCTCCTTAGCTTTGACGGAGAAAGAGGAATGGACACTAAAGAGCAAAAGTTGGAATGAGGAAGTACATATCGCCGTATTAGGAAACCTAGAGGCGTCACTTCCAGTGGCTATCACAAACTGCTCTTGGGAAGTTCAAACAGAAAAACAATTGGCCTGCTAATAAATATGTTGCTCCAAAGAACAAATTGTTACATTAAGATGAATCTATTACCCTAAAGAAAAGAGTCTTATACCCTATGCGTTAGCAGTGTTAGCAGTGACCAGGAAAGATTAGCCCTTATAAAAACCATGAGCACAATTCAGTTACATTAATGCAGAGGTTTTTAATTAGTAGAAGCATCTACTTACACCTCCTTTTTTGTTTTGTTTTGTTTTTGTGGTACCAGGGCTTGAACTCACAACCTCATGCCTGCCGGGCAGGCACTTAAGCCACTGAGCCAAACTCCCAGCCCTCATCTCTTACTTTGTTAATTTTTGCTCAGAGGCCATGTTACCACACTGGAGCGCCTAGCCGTCCTCTGAGAAGTGGCTTCTCATTTCCCTGAAGTGAAGACAGTCTGTGTATGCTTGAGATGGAGAGGACAGGCTGCAATGAAACAAGCTCACCCTCACCCCCTCCACCAGTCATGCTGAGTGGCAGGGTGGGGGCTGCAAAGCAGCTTGCTGAGGCAGAGCATTTAGATGGACTGGCTGAAGGCTCCTTTGCTGGACTGCTTACCCTTACCTCTGCCCAAAGCAAAATCACAGTCTGGATGACATAATTGTGGTCACACAAAGCTTGTTAACTGCCTCAGTTGTCTTTTGTTTGGTTGTTCAGGAACTCTGAACTGCTCTTTCTTTAAAAAGAAATCTGAACCACATTTTGTTTGAGATACTCTAGGGAAATGTAGCAATGAGGATACCATTTTACAGACTTTTAACTGAAACTGTTAGCAGTGTACAACTTTGTTTAAAGAACAATGACTTGGAGTACAGGCCTGTGTTCTCAAGACCTTAAGGACAGTGACCAAGGCAGAGAAAAATCTACTGCAGAGCTATCTGGCCAAGGTTTGCTTTGCATGGCCAAGAATCCAGATGCTAAGGTCGAGGGCCTCTTCTCATTTTATAGTATTGGCATTGAGTTTGGCACTGTTGTTTGATAATTTGTACCAGTGCCTTCAGCTTGTTAGCTTTCAACAGGTAAAAGAGAAATTAAGGAAAGGTGAGGATAAAAACAATCACATCTGTTACTTTCCCTTATCCCAGAGACTTGCTGAGAACCATTTACTACTTAGCTGCTTCTCTGTCCAACCACTCCATACTTCTTTCTTCACTCCACATTTTCCTATCTTTATAATTTCTTCTCTCTGTAACAACCAAAACTAAACCTGTTCTTTCATTCTAATCTTTCTGTTAAAATGTCAGCCTTTATTTCACTTTCTCTTCATAACCAGATCTATGTTTAACAATTTTGAAAATGTGGCCATTTTCACTATATTGGTTCTTTCTACCCATGAACAAGGGATATCTTTTCTTTTTCTCATGTCCTCTTTGATCTCTTTTTTCAGAGTACTGTAGCTTGTAATGTGAAGGTCTTCTACTTCTTTCATTAGATTGATTCCTAGGTATTTCATTTTTTGGATGCTATTGTGAAAAACATTGTTTCTCTAATTTTTCTCTCAGTGAGTTTATTATTTATGTACAGGAATGGTGTTGATTTTTGAGTGTTGACTTTGTATCTGGCTACACTACTGAATTTGCTTGTTAAATCTAGAAGTCTTTTGGTGAAGTTTTTGGGATCTTCTATGTAGAGTATCATATCATCCACGAATAATGATAATTTTACTTTTTCCTTTCCTATCCTTATTACTTTTATTTCTTTCTCTTGTCTAGTTGCTCTGGCTAATGTTTTCAGAACTTTATTTATTTATTTATTTATTTTTCTGGCACCAGGGATTGAACTCACAACCTCGCACCTGCCTGACAGGCACATAAGCCGCTGAGCCAAACTCCCGGCCCTGGTTTTTTGAGGCAGGGTCGCACTGTGTAGCTCAGGCCGGCCTTGCGCTCGCGTTGTAGCCCAAGCCGGCCTCGAACTCACAATGCTCCTCCTACCTCAGCCTCCCGAGTGCTGGGATTAGAGGCGTGCGCCACCACGCCCGGCTAGAACTACATTTAATAATAGTGGTAACAGTGGACATCTTTGTCTTGTTCCTGATTTTAGAGTGAAAGCTTTCAGTTTTTGTCCATTTAGTATGATGTTGGCTTTGGTTTGTCATAGATGGTTTTTATCAGATTGAAAGAAAGATTATTCCAGTTTTCTGCAGGACTTTTATCATGAATGGGCATTGGGCTTTGTCAAATGGGCATTGGGCTTTGTCGAATGTTTCTTCTGCATCTATGATATATTACATTTATTGATTTGCATATGTTGAGATGACTCCTACTTGGTTATGGTGTATAATCTTTTTTTTTTTTTTTTTTTTTTGTGGCACCGGGGATTGAACTCACAACCTCACACCTGCCAGGGCAGGCGCTTAAGCCACTGAGCCAAACTCCCAGCCCTAGTTTTTTTGAGGCAGGGTCACACTATGTAGCTCAGGCCGGCCTTGCGCTCACGTTGTAGCCCAAGCTGACCTCGAACTCACAACGCTCCTCCTACCTCAGCCTCCCGAGTGCTGGGATTAAAGGCGTGCACCACCATGCCCGGCCATGGTGTATAATCTTCTTGATGACTTGCTGCATTCCATTTTTGTGTCTATGTTCATTTGAGAGATTGGCTCATAGTACTCTTTTGGGATTGGTTCCTTCTCTGGTTTTGATATCAGAGTAATGCTTGCTTCCAGGAATGAATTTGGGAGTGTTGCTTCCCTTCCAATTTCATTAGATCTTCTCTAAATTTTGTAGAATTGAGCAGTAAATCCACCGAAGTCTGGGTTTTTCTTTGTTGATAAGTGTTTAATTACACCTTCAATTTCATTGATATTTATTTATTTAGTATTTTTATATCTTCATGATTCAACTTTGGTTATTCATATGTATCCAGGAATCTGTCCATTTCTTCTGTGTTTCCCATCTTATTAGAATACAGGTTCTGAAGTAGGTATTGATGACCTGAATTTCTGCAGGATCTGTTGTGATTTCATCCTTTCCATTCCTAATTGCATGGATTTGATTTAATGCAGTCTTAATCAGAATTCCAATAACATATCTCATAGAATTAGAGAAAGCAATTTTAAAATTCATTTGGAACCAGAAGAGACTTAGAATAGCTAAAGCAATACTGGGCAACAAAAGCAAGGCAGCGGGCATCACAACTGCTGACTTGAAATTATTCTACCAAGCTACTGTGATAAAAACAGCATGGTACTGGCAAAAAATCAGATCCAGGGATCAATGAAATAAATTGCAATCTGCAGAAACAGCTCCAAACATACCTAGCCACCTTATCTTTGAAAAGGAACCAAGCACCTTCACTGGAAGAAAGATAGCCTCTTTTATAAATGGTGCTAGAAAAACTGGCTTTTCACATGCCCAATATTAAAACTAGACCCATATCTTTCACCATGTACTAAACTAAAATTGAAATGAATCAAAAATCTAAATATTAAAACAGAAGTACTTAGGCTGAGGTAGGTGAAGCGTTGTGAGTTCGAGGCCGGCTTGGGCTACAATGCAAGCGCAAAGGCTGACCTGAGCTATATAATGCGACCCTGCCTAAAAAGACTAGGGCTGGGAGTTTGGCTCAGTGGCTTAAGCACCTGTCTGGCCAGGTGTGAGGCTGTGAGTTCGATCCCCAGTGCCGCAAAAAAAAAAAAAAAAAAAAAAAAAGAAGTACTTAATCTGCTGGAAGATAAAATAGGCAAAACTCATGAAGATGTAAGTGTCGGCAAAAACTTTAAGAACAAAAGCCTAATCCCACAGGAACTTTCACAAAGAGTCAACAACTAGAATTTCATCATATTAAAAAACATTTGAAAACCACCAACAGAGTGAAGAGACTACCCACAGTGTGGGAAAAATTTTTGACAGCTGTTCCTTAGACAAAGGCCTAGGACCTAGAATATATGAAGAACTCAAAATATCAGACCCCCCACCAATCCAACAATGGGCATCTGAAATGAATGGACACTTCTCAGATGAAAAAGTAGAAATAGCAAGTAAATATCTGGGAAAAATGTTCAACATCACTGATCATTCGAGAGATGTAAATTATCAATGCTGCAATTCCATCTCACTCCAGAAAAAATTGCTGTTATCAAGAATTCAACCAATAACATGCTGGCAGGGATGTGGGGAAAAAAGAACCCTTCTCCACTCTTGGTGGCAGTGTAGACTCATGCAACCACTGTGGAAATCAATGTGGAGATTCCTCAAAAAACTAAAAGTAGAGGTTCCATTCAACTGAGCTATTCCCCTCCTTGGCATCTTCCTGAAAGAATTAATAGCATCATCCCCCAGTAATATATGCACACCCATGTTTATAGCAGCACAGTGTGTAATAACTAAATCTTGAAAACAACCCAATTCCCCTCAACCTATGAATGAATAAAGAAAATGTGGTGTGTAAGCTTAAGACATTTATAGTTAAATTGGTGCACCTTCAGACCATACTCTTAAGTGAAATAAGTTGGATGCATGTTCAAATACTGCGTGGTTTCTCTGGTGTGAGAAAGTAAAAGTGTAAAAAAGAACAAAATGTATAATAGATATTGGAAAATGAAAAGATAATGTTCAGATGAGAAGGGAACAAAGGATGGCGGAGGGAAAAAGGAAACAAGGGATAAGAAAAAAGAACAATGGAAGAAAAAATGGAAACAAAACTTTCATAAAACAGAGGGCTGAGGGGAGGCTAGGGAAATGGGAAAAAAAGAAGAAGCAAGACATATATAGGTACAAATTCCCTATGATGAATATTATCACTATGTATATCTAAAATGTACCAATAAGACAAAAAGTCAAAAATAAAAAAGTAAAAACCAAGGCTCATGTTTATAGAATGTTTAATTTATGAATTATTTCTTTTATAATTATCTACAGATATTGTTAGCTTTGTCTTGGAAAAACTATAAGTATTATTTCAGTATCGTAAACATTTCTTTAAGAGCATACAAATATTTATGCCTATATTTTTAACCTGTTTATAAGGGTTGTTTAGTACATAATGTGGTTCTCTACCAAAAAAATTGGAAGTCTATAACTAAAGCTAACTAACACTCTTGATTTGGGAATGGCAGCATTCAGTTCCCAAGTACATGAAAAATAGATGGATTATAGGAATGTAGACTATTAATAGTCTTTTTGACATATGGTTTTGAAAAGTCAGTTTATTTTCCAGAAGAGCATTTCTTTCAGATTGATTAGAGTTTGTATCTAACAGTTTCATAGTTTACATAAGACTGTGTTTAAAATATTAACATATTGTAGGACAAAAGAGACTTCTAGGAAGATGCAGTAATTATTGAACAAGGTAGTTAAAGGGCTTGTAAGATTAACCAGTTTTAGTCCAAAACATAGCATTTCTCATATACCCTTTATGTAATACTGACAAGGTATTGCCTGGAGATTAATAAGTGACTGTATTAATGGGCTGGAGGATCATTAATCCCATACTCAAAGGTGAATTTTGAAGGTAGGTCAAGAGGACTTGATCCCTGGAGACTTTTCAGAAGATTGGTGACCTTTCCAGAAGCCCATCCTGATTACTGTTCTCACTCTTCTTTCTCCACATTGTATACCTCAGCCTCAGGGTTTTCCACCCTCTTTGGGTGCAGTTAGTTTTATGAAAGTCTTTTGTAATCTTTCCTTTCATCAAATAAATCTTTTTTGAGACAGGGTCTTGCTCTGTTTTTCAGGCTGGCCTTGAACTCATTATGTAGCCCAGGCTGGCCTCGAACTTGGGGCAATCCTCTTGCCTTAGCTTCTCAAGTGCATGTCTTGGATTATAGGAGTGCACCAATATATCCGGCTTTGGGGTTTTTGTTTGTTTGTTTGTTTGTTTATTTTGTTTTATTTTCTTTTGTTTTTTGTTTTTTGTTTTTTTTAATCAGTGAGCTTCCTCTTCTCACTGAAAACTCAGGAAAAATCTTTTTTTTTTTTTTTTTTGTATTGGGAATCAAACCCAGGCAGGCATTGTGCCACTGAGCTACATCCCCTACCCAAAATCATCATTTTAAAAGTCATTCATTTTGCAGACCTTCTCACCATCAGATGGTGTGGGACCAAATTGTGCTTAGGAATCTAGAAATCAAAGCAGTCAGAATATACCACCTAGGTATTTTAGTTAGATAAAATATTTATATATGCTATGTATAAGATATGTGAAAAATATGAAATTACTGTCAATAGTAAGGTGAAATTGATGGGACAATCAGACATAGATACCACATCAGTAAATCAGAAGACTGACTCATTAAAAGGAAATAGAGTCAAGTCAAGGCAGTCAGGATGCCATTAGAAGCTGAGATGCAAACTTCCACAATACTATAGGAATGTATGAGGTGTGATAAAAAAACACAGTTGTTTAAATTTTTAAAAGTTTATTACAGTAAAAGGCAACTAGCCATTAATCCCCCTCAGAATGCTCCCTCTCTCTTTGAACACATTTATCGCACCATCCTTGCCACTTTCTGAAGCTGTTTTGGAAGTCCTTTCCCATGGTTGTTTTTAGTTGCACACTAGTTGCCTTGATGTCCTAAATCAATTCAAACTATTTACCTTTCATGGATATTTTGTCTTTGGGGAAGAGCAAGGCATCACACAGTGCAGGACCCAGTGAGTAAGGTGGATGAGGACACACTGTTAGTTTTCACAAGCTTGCCTTTCCATTCCATGGCACACAGCAGGTGCATTCACCGTATTTGATATCTCATAAAGATACAAAAGAGAACTTCAGAACTACTTTAGAAAGTTGCAAGAATGATGAGATAAGTATGTTTGAACAGAAGAGCAATATTTTGAGGGGGATTGAAGGCAATATGTCTTTTACTGTCATTCGTTTTGAATTTAAACATTTACCATATATTTTGATCATTCCTTTTACACTCGTAGATGAAAATGTGAGACTGTGTAAGTTCAGTCATCTGGAAGACACAGACTTGGCCAGCACAGGCTTGACCAATTCTGTATGTACACTAACCTTACTCTGTCCCCACGACCCTCTCCTTTGACCAGATTTATTAATCTCAAGGTTATAGAAGATACGGTATGACCTCTGAGGTAGGAAGTGCTCCAGTGGCAATGAGGAGAGAAACAGCGACAGAGGATCTGGAACCTCCCTACAGGTAGCTACAGTAAGAAACCTCATGCTCTCTTTACCTACAGAAAGTTTGAGAGCTGTAGAATGATCTCTCAGATGAAGAAAACAATCTGCCTTCATCCTGGTACCCTTTTCTGTAACTGTGTGCCCGGTGAATGTTTCAGGACCCAGAAGTACATTTACCTGGCTAGATGTTGCTCGTCCTCCTGCTGTGAATGTCAGCCTCCTTTTAAAACTTTTGCAGGAGTAAAACCCTATCTGGTGTATGCAAGTGATATCTGACAGGTTTTTCTGCTAATCCAAACTTAATACTCTGATCCTTATAATATGGTTTCATATGTTTAGAAAATTTAAGATGCCAAAGATCATATTGCTGCTTTTAAAAAAACTCCTGAAAATTAATAAGGTAGCAGAAATGTGCTAAAGGAAACTAAGAAGATTGTCTTCTGTCAGTAAAGAGTAGAAATTCAAAAACCCCATTAGAATGGTAGCTGGCATTTTGCCACTGTCATGTATCTGATCTGTGAATGCACCAAATCCTTGTGGATTTTGTGACATAGCCAAGAGACATAAATTTTTAGCTACCTGCTCAAACTGAACTACTGTTTTAGTACTGTGAGTACAGGTGAAAATCTTTATGTTCTTCCATATGGTTAAAAAAAAAAAAAGAAATCTTTGTTTTATATACAGATTAGTGCCACCAGACCTTGCCGAACTTTTCAAGTTCTCCTCTCAGCTGAAATTGCCTTGTACAAATGATCTATCCAGAGGTAGATGGGGATGTAATAGAATTACAAGCCGAAATAACTAGATTATTTAGGTCATGATTGCAGTTTTATTATACCATCTGGGAAAATGACTAAGTGCATGTGGACTTGAAGGAAACTCAAGTTTTCCTCCCTTCAGTAGGCATTCTGGCCTCCTTTTGACACTTCATTGGTAGTGGAATTTCCTGATCATTTTGCTTACTTTGAGAGTGACGGATCCACAACTGTGTTATGATTTGAACTGGAGCTTTCTTTCCACACATTCGGCAGATATGTAATGCATCAGCACCATCTTTCTGAAACCTGACCAAGCCACTTAATGAAAGGATAGTAAAACTTGCTATCTATGTGTACAAATGCTGTCTCTCCATATTAGAAAAGAGCAAATAAAACCCTGTGGAAATACTTTGTTTTAAAAGGAGTAATTTAATGCTCTACCATTAGCTTTCTCCCAAGGTAGTGTCACATAAATAATTACTGCTAGACAGGAAGAGTCATTTCCCATTCTGTAATTGAACACATTTAGAATTTTTATTGTCTCCTCAGAATCCTCTGGGCCATAGACCATAAATTATCACTTTCTTGAGTATGGAACTTCCATTACATGATTTAAATTTTATGGTAGAAAAGAGCAAGAGAACTGAAGAAAAAGAAAAAAGTACCTTAGTTAAGTCCAAAAAATCTTGGAGTGGAAAAGGATATTTCTACTTCTTTAATATGAGTCAAAGAAATTTCTGGTTTGCTTTGCTTTTCTCTCTGTGTCTCTGTCTCTATCTCTCTCTCTCTCTCACTGATTTTTTGTTTCTTTTGTTTTTTGAGACAGGGTCTCATGCTTTCAGCAGTCAACTTTCTGGGGTTTTTCTTAATATCTCAAGCATGAAATTTGGCATTGTAGATTCATACTTGTCTGTGAATGTGTAATATCTAGAACAGTAGTTCACAATTTAGAGTCCCAACAAAAACATTCCAGTGCCAGTTCCTTTAATTTCTAGATAACATCTCTAGCCCTGGACTTAATAATTGTTTTGTCCACAGAATGCAAGACTTTGTGTTTGTGCATATTCTATATCTATAACATTTATCACCTTCTCAGACTGAATTTTGTAGAGTTAATCAAAAGCATCATAGTGGGAATTTTTTGTGTCAATAATCATTACACAAAATTACTGTTGGGCACTTATATGCCACATAACACCTTATATTTCTCGTTTATCTGCAATAAAGGCAGGTACAGTTATTATGTCTGTTTTCTGGCTCAGGAAACTGAGACTTTGAGGTTAAGTGACTTGTCAAAGATCACATACAACTGGAATTAGAAGATAATGATGCCGGCCCAATGTGGTGATGCACCTCCATAATCTCAGCTCTCGTAATCTCCACACTTAGGATGCTGAAGCAGGAGGATAGCCACAAGTTTGAGGCTAGCCTGAACTACATATGAAGACCCTGTCCCAAAAGACTAGAAAAAAAAAGTAGAAGCTAATGATGCCATCTGTAAAATATATGTCCTTAGGCATTATTCATTATAGCGATGAACACATCCATTTACTGGTTTACTTCAGACTTTGATTTTGTTTGGTGTTTATGTATTCAATTCAAACAGCCCTCTCTTTGTTCTAGTTGGGCATCACTTCATATCTTGATGTCATTGCTATAATTCCAAGATCAACATTGCATTGTAAGATCCAGGACAGTGCCTGGCACATTGTTTGTTACATGAACAAGTAAATATCCCTTCTAGATATGCCTGGGTCTTCTTTTGTGACCCATACTGAGCTCACTGTGTGGTATTAGTGGCAGCAACAGTGGTAGTTGTTCTCTGCAGACTGTGGACATGTAATCATATCTATCTGACACTAAAATCAAATCATATTCTCTTGAAACTATGTGTTTGTCAGAAGCCAGCAGCCTGTGGCTTTTCTCAACATTGACATTTGGAAAATAGCTACTTGGAGTTTTTCTGTTCGGGTGTTTTTGTTTTGTTTTAAAGTTTTTTGAGCCATGACTTTTTCAGTAGATAATTCAATTTTGACAGTATTGCACAAGAATAATGAGAGTTGAATTTCCAGAGATTCTGTACTTTGATCATTTTTACCTATTTCTTAAAAATAGGCATGTTTCTCTCTCATCAGTTTCCTCAGGCCTCAGTTCTTCATCTGTAAACATGAGTAGACTTTCTATCTTTTTTTTTTTTTTTTGAGAAAGTTTTTTCTGTGTAGTGCAGTTGGCCTTGAACTCACTACGTAGCCCAGGCTGATCTCAAACTCATAGTGTTCCTCCTGCCTCACCCTCCCAAGTGCTGGGATAACAGGAATATGACACCATGCCTGGCTATCTGTCGTTTTTCAAAGGGTCTTTGTTATTTGTTTTAATAGCCTGAAAATAATCTCTTCAATGAAAACTTGTACAAGAACTCTCATGCATCAACACCAAGCAGAGTATGCTAGCTTAAGTTTGAGGTGAGAGGCTCTGAATATAGAGCAACACCGATGTGTTAGGTACTCTACGCATGCAGCAAAATTCACCATACACAGAATGCACAATCCCGCAATTTTTGACAAATGATTCAGTCACATAACTATCATTACAGTCAAGACATAGATAAGTTCCATCACCCAAAACTATTCCTATCACCTTTCTGTAATCAACCTCTCCCCCGAGCTCCAGCTGCAGGCAACTGATCTGCTTTCTGTCCCCACAGTATTTTCTGTTCACAGTGTCGTACATGAACTCATTCAGAGTGGGTGCTTTCACTTTGCATAATGCAACTGATGTTCACCCATACTGTTCTATCAGTAAAATGTTGTCCATATTGTTCTATCATTCGTCATATGTACTAGTTTGATTATCCATATACCTATTAAAGGGCATTTGGACATTTCCAGTTTTGGGCGATTACAAACGAAGTTGCTATAAATATTGTAATTTAGTAATATTTCAATTGGTTGTTAGGTTGGAAATTACCAGACTCAGTAATCATTGAGGAAGGAGATAGGCACTGTTATCTGCATCTGCGAATATGTTTCCTCTATGACACACACACACACACACACAAGTCAGGGTCCTTAGTAACTTTTCCATCCAGACCCACTTCTCCACATGTTATTAGCCATTTTTTGTCTTGTTCAGAGAGAAAATTTTAGGAGCTGTCATTTGAAGTATAGACAGACACAGGGTAAATCATGTCTCAAGTACACCTGAAAATTGAAAAGTAGGAGAGTGGCACTACAGCATTTCACACCCCATATTTCGATTGCTCCCCTGCTTCCCTGCAAAATTAAAAAAAAAAACAAAAAAAAAAACTCCCATCTAGGTTATACCAACGAAGTTTGCCCTTCCTCGTTTTCGTATTTTCAGTGTGGTCTTGTGTCCCTACCTCCCTCCAATATCCATGCCTTTGATCAATGAGTGGGGGGATCTTGCTCACATAAAAATGATTTAGTAGGGACTTTTCTTTAGACTCTACACCTAAGCTATTTCACAGGTCCTGGCCCTGGTACACGCACAGATCATCTTAACCAAGTAAAGGTTCTTGTGTGTTCATTGAACTCTTGGTATTTCCCAACAGTGTGAAGCTGTTAATATCACTTAGTATAATTAATGGCACTTAGGCTGCTAATATCATGTTATGCATATCACTTGGCTGTTAATATCATTTGATGTAATTAATATCACTTAATTTGTTAAAATCACTTAGTGTAAGTAATATCTCTTAGGCCGCTAATATCATTTAGTGCTACTCAGAGTGTGATCTGTCAGCCTGTGCTGTTCTGTAAACTATTAACTATCTGCTGCAAGATGAATCAGAAATTGAAGTAAGCCTTTAAGAACTTATATAGCAGTTGTACGTTGCAGCAACATCTCAGCATGTGGTCATTATTCTAGTGATTAATTTTTATTCCAGGCAGTGATAAACTAACAAAAATTTGTCCTATGCCACACCTAGTTGGAAAGCACAGATTTCATATGCAGCTTCTCACAGTCTAACTTACATAGCTGGTCATCTCAAAATTCAGATTCAAGCCAGACAAGTAGTACGCATGTATAATCTAAGTGTTCTGTGAGGCTAAGGCAAGACAATTCCAAGTCGAAGCCCAGGTTGGACAAATTACTACTTAACAAGACCCTGTCTCAAATATTAACAATCATAACAACAATAATGAAAAAGACCGGAGTTACAGATCCACGGGAAGGCCTTGGGTTCAACACCCAGCACCAAAAAAGAAAATAGTAATCAGATTCAATTTTAAGGTAAAGTCTGAGATTCTTCATTTCAAACATACTCACAAGTGATGCCAATGCCCTAATGTCTACCAGGTTTGGAAGAGCAGGAATTCAGTGGACTTATATAATTTATATAGCATTTTCCTTCAAGTATGTATCATGCTTGTTCATTTTAAATAAAAGGTATAACAATTGAACACCTCTATAATCTTGAGTCTCAGTTTTCATTGTTTTCAATGAAAACAATGAAACATCCATGCAACCTCCCAAGCTTCTAGATGACACTTTGTTATTATCCTTCAGATCCTCTCCTGTGTCAGGATGGATGACGCTCCATAAACTGATGACTTTCTGAGCAAATCCCTTCGCAACCACCCCCTGAAGCAAGGAAACTGCTATGTATACAATGCTCCAAATTGGAGATTAGGATCTAGATTTTTTTGCTTTGTTTTGTTTTTTTAAGGTTGGGAAACATTTATTTTCTTCAAACAAGGTCCTAAATAACAAAGAAACAAAGTAGGTCCCAGACACTGGGCCATGCAGCAGGACAAGGAAAGAAAGTTGTTGGGTGAAAGGTGGAGGGGACTATCTAAGTCAGTCACAAAAAAGATGGGCTTCAGGAGACTTCCCTTCCTTGCCCTTGGAAATGGTGTGCCTGGGCAGCAGGGGAGACCTCAGTACTGGGATGAGGCAGCTAGACGAGGGCAAAGACTGGGGGTATAGGTTGTAATGTAGAGTGACATGGAAACCACAAATGGCAATGAGAAGCTAGAAGAGGCAAGTGGGCACTCTGCACACCTCCAGGAACCAACTACGAAAATGGTTAAATTATTAAAAGCAGTCCCACAGGCTTCGGCCTGTGGCTTTATGCACGGGCTATATTTAACGTGGGTTGCTCTTGGGCAGGTGAGGGCTCAAGAAGCCCCTGGAGCAGCCTGGTCTCAGCCTGGGGCAGGTGCCCAGACATGTGGGAGTGGGTGAGTGGGCACACCCAGATGAGAGGCCATGTGCTTGAACTGGCTGGACTTGATTTTTAGGCTGGTTTCTTGTGATACTCGTTATCTACCACCCCTCCCTGTACCTAAAGCCAGGATCCTGGCCTCTCTGGGTCTTCTGAACCTGTTAAGAGTAAGACTGGGATAAAAAGGTACCTGACTGGTATTTTATTTGAAAATGAGAAATAAGTATCACCCTGTGCGCTGCCCATCCCATGAGGCAGAGCAGGACCATGCCAAGAGCAATATCAAGGAATGAAAGTCCTTGAGCCTAGGGAAATATTTGGATCCAGGTACACTGCCAGATGCCATGAATCAAAGCCTAGGGTGGTAGCTCTGGAGGCTTCACCTTAAGCAAGGCAAGGAGAACAGGCAGGGGCTACCCCTGCCCAGGGAAGGGTAAGAGCTAAGGATTTTAGACTGGGAAGGCCAATGCTGGACAAAGGGCCTGAAAAACAATGCTTTGGGTAGGAATATGTGACAGGGTTTATACTTCTAGGGATGCCCATCCATGAGGAGCTGGTGTCACATGACTGGGCAGGATGGTGAGGAGGAGACAGTGGCATCACAGTGGCCTCTGGTGCGATGTGTTTACAACAGAGCTCACAGTCGAGGGCGGAGTGGAGAGCAGGTCACTAACAGCCATGAAACACAAATGAATCCCCCGATGGGTGCTGCAAACCTGTGCCAGATCAGGAAAGTGGCAACATCTTCAGCTACCTTGTCAGGAGCATCCTCGTGGACTGCATGGCCATATTGGGGTAGGACCTGCATCTGGAACTTACCTTGTGTCTGGCCAGTTGTTAGATCTTTATCCATCCTATCAACACCAGCCAAGAGCAGCAGTTTAGGAATAGGGCAACTAAGAAAGAGATTGGATAAGCCTCAGAACCAGCCATCCCAATGTTTTTCTGTTTTTATCAGCTCAATTCTCCAGGTATATGGATGGTCTTTCTTAGTCTCCATATCATCTTTCTTTTTCCTTTTGTTTACTGACTCACTTCCTTCATCTTCTTCTTCTTTCCCTATAATTCCTTCCACTATAAATTGTGAGCCTTCAGGACTTGTGATTCCTTCACTCTGTTTGATTTTGCCAACCATTGAGACACGGGCAGACTCCAGATTTCAGATCTGGCCACTCTTCACATTCCATTCAATAGCATTCTCCAAAGACTTGAAGATTTTGGGGCGGCCGCGTAAGAAGTTCTGCATGCTATTAAGTACATCCATTGCTGTACCTTCCACAACATCAGTCATGCACAGACCGGGTTTTGTACCAGGTCAGATGCTGCTGCATGCACTGCAGTAGCACCACCCATGCTATGTCCAGTCAGCATAATTGGAGGAGGAAGATCTCCATACATGACTTCTCCCACACTGCCAGTATCTTTTGCATTGTTTCTACAGACAGATCTTTGAAATTCTTGATTCCTGAGGCAGAAGAATCGTTTGCAAGTTTGAGACCATCCTGGGCTACAAAGTGAGTCCAAGGCCAGCCTGAACTGCATAGCGAGACCCTGTCTCAAAAAAAGACAAAGAAAGAAAGAAAGAAAGAAAGAAAGAAAGAAAGAAAGGAAGAAAGAAAGAAAGAGAAAGGAAGGAAAGGGAAGGGAAGGGAAGAGGAAAGGAAAGGAAAGGAAAGGAAAGGAAAGGAAAGGAAAGGAAAGGAAAGGAAAGGAAAGGAAAGGAAAGGAAACGAAAGGAGAGGAGAGGAGAGGAAAGGAGAGGAAAGGAGAGGAGAGGAGAGGGAAGGAAAGGAAAGGGGAAAGGAAAGGAAGGAAATTCTTGACTTTTGTCTCACCATGACCTCATAGATCCAGAGCCACAATCCTACACTGAACTCTACTAATGATCGCTGTTGTGAGCATGGCTCATGAAAGGACAGAATAGCCTCCTTCATGCAGAAGGAGCAGAACTGGACCCTCTGATCCACTCTTATAAACTTGAAAAGTATTCTTGCCAGTTTCATTCTCTACTTCCACATCTTCCATGGACTTGAATTATTGACTCCAAGGAACAGGGGGAAAAATCCTCCTTTCTTCCAGGGCCCATTCACATCTTGGCTCTGCTCTGACTGCCTCCTCTGCCAGGGAGAGGAGGGCAAGAGGGCAGGTGGCTGAGGTGCATGCTTTTCTTGAGGGCTGACATCGAGGGAAGGATGCATGTCGTCAACAGTAGCACAAGATTCGTCCCACGCTAAGTGTGGCCCAACTGATCACACCTAGCTCCCATAATAATGCCTCATCACCTTTGAGCAGCACCAAGAAACTGGCAGCCAGGATCTAGTTTTTTATACTCTACTCTTGTACAGCCTTGAACCTCCATAATTGGATCATTTCAGATTTTTTGTCTTCCTCCTTTTAGGATGATAGCCTGTTTCAGTTTTCCTGGAAGGGTTCTACCTCCCAAGAAACCCCCTCCATCTGAAGAGCACCTGAGCAATTGATTACCCTATCTCCTTTATTTTTCTGAACTGGGATCCAAACAGCAAAATTCAGTAACCCTGCTTTGCTGAATATCCTAAATAGTACAAACAGACTTAACAAGACATATTTTGCCAGAATTTATAGAATGTGACTTAAAACATTTTTAAAAGGACTTTTTGTGTGTGTTGCTTTTACTTTTGTTTTACCTCTGTGTATCTTTGGAGAGAAGAATGAGTCCTAGGAGATATTTTTCTGTAGTTATAAATTACAATTTGATTGTGTCAGACACTCCAAATGTCCGTAATATACACTGGTGTCCTTGGTAGCTATATGCCAAGCATAGTAAGTAGAACATAGGATTAGACTAATGGACATTAGCACAAATACATACATGTTGTCCTAACTGAAACAATTATTTGATTTATTCTTTCATTGTTTTAACTAAAATTTTGCCAAACAAGAATTATGCTGGAGAATGACAGTGATGTTTCTTAAAACCATCTCCTAAACACTTTTCATTATTTTTAAGAAACAAGTCTCCAACTTTATCACATGCCTAATATGAAGTTATTCATGCATTGATGACAAGGAAATACAGTAGTAAGTTTTAAAAATTTGAACTAGTAACTGTGCCTGTTCAGGATCTAAAAACCAAAGTGGAAAACATAAGGCTTAACCCCACATGCTCCCTGATCAAATGCATAGGTTCCTAAAATAGCTTCATGGAGCTGTTAGCAGCAGCTGAAACAAGGAGTCAGTGGTTTCCCTAGTCACAACCTGGCAGTCTAATACTGTGGCTCAGAGGCAGCTGCCTCTGTCTCTCTATTTCAGGGCCAGGCAGAGTGGTTCTCAGGCAAAACACAGAGGCAGCCTCTGCCTTACTCACTTTGCTATACTCTGTTGAATTTCAGTTTCCTAGCCAAGGGATTGTCCCTGGATTCATGCTGAAGATCTGTGACATCCATTCCACACCACAAACAGGAAAGAAAAGTAGCTAAGCACCTCCCGAGAATTACAGCAAACTTTAAATAAATAAATAAATAAATAAATAAATAAATAAAAACTTTAAATAAATAAATAACTTTAAATAAAAAAACAACAACAACAAAATTCCAAGAAGAATGTTAAAAGAAAATGAAGTCTTATGCATTTGTTGGTCAGAGCTAATCCTCGAGTACTAGCTATGTGTAAGTACCCAACACATATTACCCTTCTATGTTAGCAGCAGATCTGTACCCTTCCTAACCATCAGAAAAACCTTCATTCATTCAAGAATGCTCTGCTCAATAGTGTACAGCTTTAAGAGACATTGTGGTAGCCACTGTTGATTTCCTGTTGTCTTGTTTTGAAATCCTGTGTTGTTTACATTGTTTGTTCTGATCTGCTTTCTCCTGTTTTGTTTTATTCTCTTTAAAATAAAGAAAATAATAATGTACAGCTTTCAGTTAGCCACACTTAACATTCTCCTATGTGGAAAATCTTTTCTTGTATTCTCTCTCTTACTCATGGTAAACTACTTCTCCACAAAAGCCTGCTTATATTCCACCAAAAGCAGGATGTGGACTGACTAGGCAATTGGTCTGATCTGATATGCCAACACTTTATGTTGCTAGGCTGGTAGCATTAACCAGCATTTAAAATTTCATTTACCTTCACATTTATGTCATTACACTGGTATACTATACTGTTTCTATCCTAAACAGTCACCGAACTTTACAAAATCATGAAAGAGATAATAATGTTTTCCTTTTCATTCTTATCACTCAGAATAGTCTTTTGTTTCATAACAATGGTATGTCAAATTTAGCACTCTTAGCCCAATTCCTCATACACTGCTTCATTATTGTGCCCAAAAAGAAACACAAAAAGGTAGTTGCTTATATCTCTGTTAGCAGCAAAGCTGATTTTTCAAGGGCCAGAGGGAAGAACTCCAGGCTGAGGACTTAAAAGAAAAATGGAAGCAGACCAAGGATGGCAGAGGAGTTCTTAAACTTTCCCTTCTCAGCAGTTTCCAGCTTGCCAATACACCTGTAAGTGTAGGTGGAAGCTCTGAGTACTTATGTTGAAAACTCAGAATTTTTCTAGTTCTTCATATAAGAAACTTTGAGACTGTGCTTCAGAGAGAACAATAGCTGAGCTAGTCACTTAAATGTCTAAAACATAGTCTGTCCATCTGCAGAGCCTGGAATGGTACCTGCCTTTCCTATTGTGCAGGATCAAATCTCCTCAGTGAAGGCGAGCACAGTACTGTTGCTCTTCCAGTGTGGGCCCAGGTCAAACAGACATAAACAGCTTGAACTTCTGTGAGATTTGAACCCCCAATTTCTAAAAGGTTGTAGTAAAAACTAATGTTTTCTTTAGGGAATTTGTATGTGAACCAATTCTGAAGAAGCAGACAGTATCAGTATGTAAACCTTTTGCCTAACATCTAGAGCTT
The DNA here is from genome assembly GCA_004363535.1 of Dasyprocta punctata. NCBI lineage: Eukaryota > Metazoa > Chordata > Mammalia > Rodentia > Dasyproctidae > Dasyprocta > Dasyprocta punctata. The sequence goes on from RJWM01000006.1 coordinate 521,267, forward strand.
GGACTGACTGAAATGTCAGTATCTCTCAATGAAGGCTCAAGTATTTCCACTAAAATGTATATTCCAGCTCAGTTATTTGATGCTGGGTTGGTCTCAAGAGCAGACACCATATCTTTTGAAGATTAGATAACCTTTTTCAAAGTAGGAAACAAATTTTCTGGTCCTCAACCTTTCTGCAATGAGAGAGAAAATAGTTACTCTGGTAGACACGTATAAAGTACAGGTTCAAATACTAGTAAATGAGCCAGGCATGGTGGTGCACACCTTTAATCCCAGCACTCAGGAAGCTGAGGCAGGAGGATCGTTGCAAGTTCAAGACCAGCCTGGGCTACAAAGTGAGTTCAAGGCCAGCCTGAACTGAATAGTGAGACCCTGTCTCAAAAAATAGGGCTGGGGATTTACCTCAGTGACCTGAGCACCTACCTGGCAGGTGCAAGGTTGTGAGTTTGATCCTAAGTACCAAAAAAAAAAAAAAAAAGAAGAAAGAAAGAAATACTAGTAAATGACTTTTTGTGCAGATCTTTACACCCAGGGCTTATGGAGACACTATTTGCTTGTTTGACTGTTGTATCTGCAATAACCTCCACAAGAGTGGCACAGAAGCCAGGCGTGGTGGCACATGCCTTTAATCCCAGCACTCAGGAGGTTGAGATAGGAGCAGCCTTGTGAGTTCAAGGCTGGCATGGGCTACAACATGAACTCAAGGCCGGTCTGAGCTACATAGTGCGACCCTGCCTCAAAAAACTAGGGCCGGGAGTTTGGCTCAGTGGCTTACGCGCCCGTCTGGCAGGCGTGAGGTTGTTAGTTCATAGTTGATAAATAAATGAGGTGATAGATTAAACTCTGTACTACAACTTCCCCATTATAATAAAACAAAATCATTCAGTGCTCAGCATAAGTCATGGTGTTGGTAGTCACCAGTTCTAACCTAAGTCAAATAAAAACAACTAGCATGTTTTTCTTTATGTTTTTAATGTATCATATTAGAGTAACAAATCTGTATTTCCTTAGCAATGAAAATTTTGTTTTAGCCAAAGGCAAAGAATGGTAAAGCCTCTATTCTGAAGGAAAGATTACAGAGCCCATTACTTTTCGTTTTTCCTCATTCTTGGCAAATTGCAGTGTTGACCCCTCACAACAATGCTTCGTCAGAAGCACCAGCATTTTGTAGCCACAATGAAACATCTTTAATGACAGTGGGACTATGATCAATTCTTGACTATCATTCATTATTTAAACAAAGTTTAAACAAAAAAGATAATAAACATGTATGTTCAAAGATGCTAAACTTAAAATGAATTCATGCTCCTTTTCTTAATAATCAATACTTTTATTTGCCCCAGAATTTTTACATAGTGTTGTTGTATTGGCTATCATAAGAACCCAAACCCCATATTACCTTCGGAAATTATATGGAAAATTCTCATCAGAGTAGACCTGTCCTGTTTGCATTAGGGAAGTATAAATCACCCACGAAATGATTGCTGTCTTTAAATTTTTCTCTTTTTGTTTGTTTGTTTGTTGTGATGGTAGTGGTGGTTTGGTTTGGTTTAGTTTTGGCTCTTGGCTTTTGCGTTTGTTTGTTTGTTTTGTGAGACCGTCTCACTATGTAATTCAGCTCTGGCCTTGAACTCATTATGTAGCCTAGGCTGGCCTCAAACTCATTGTGATCCTCTTATCTCTAGCTGCTGAGTGCTAGGAAGTTTCATAATGGTGTCAAACAATAACTATAGGGAAATTTTTACTTGGGTTGTTTGTTTTTAAGAAATTGATAAACTGGAAGGTATCATCATAGAATAAGTATCTCAACTGTAGCTAGAGGAATACTGCCATAATTTGAATGAGTTCTCTTCAGTAATATACTACATCATGCCCTCCTTTATGCAAGTCTAATACATAAATGGAATACAGTGGGTAAAGATAAGTAGTATATGCATTGTACCTCATCTGTTGCTTCCTAAGATTTCCATGGATGTTGAAAAAAGCATGAACATCAGTTGTTATGAGGAGATAGCAGAATAATTGAATGTTTCACAAGAATTTTAATTGAACATATGTGTTAACTAGAGCTCTTATATACAAAACTATATCAGACTAAACATTGACCATTACTGCCACTGAATAAGTACAGTGAGCAGAGCATGTCTGGTATCATTTGTCAGAAGTCTGGCATCATTTCTCATTTACTGTGACACGTGACGTGCCTGTGGGTATCCAGTCATGTTCTCTGGGGTATGTTACAAGAGCACAAATTCCTGATGAGTATCTCCCAAGACCTTCCAAAAACCCTGCTTTCAAAATCTGCTTCTGTTTTCTGGCCTCCGCTCAGCAAATCTTAGCATCACAGAAATGAGAACAAAGTATGAAGGGAAAAAAAATGCAATCTGGTTGCCATTTTAAGATGCTGGTTTCTTCTTTTAATCTTTCCATGAAAAGAGAATTCTTCCTCTCCAACATAGCATAGCCACTACATATACTTCCATTTTCTTCACATGATGATTATTTTGAAATACAGAGTGAGCATTTGTTCAGCTTACAAAATCTAGCTATTAACAAAGAAAGTCATTTGTTCTCAACAGTTACCACTGTTTCTTAACTTTTGACCCTTTCTCTTATTCTTCAGAGGATAATAATTTAAATTTCACTTTTGTTTTCTCATATGCCCACCAGTTTAGCAAACCTTATCTCTTGTCAGAATAGTTCCTCTATTTTGCAGACTGCTTTACTCATTTTAACCTAAAATTCATTTCATATAAACTCTTAATCATACTTGAGATTTATTGCATCACCTTGCATAATATCCAGAGGGTCCTACTTGTAGAGAGTGATGTTGGCGATAGATAACACAAAAAAACATTACAAACCCCCTTCTCAGCAAGAATCAGAGTGATTAGCCCATTGTGCAGGTACCTGTACTTGATCACGCCTGGTAGTTCTCTCTTCTTCTCCCTCCCAAAATCCAACACTGGAATCTGGGCACCAGCACCGTTTTCTTCTTCTCTTTTTTGCACCCTTTCAGGTTTTGTTTTGTGGGCTTCAAAGCCACAAAAAGTTTGCAAACAGGGACCAGTGACGGTTCTGCAAAGGAGAGGCAATGGAGAGCCCAATGCTGACAGGGCCAAAATGCTAAATATATCTTTCCCTTGCTGGGCAGTGTCCTTCATACTCTAACACAGACAACCTTGCAGAAACCCTAACCCCACAGTTTGCAGTCTCCCTGAAGAAAGGGTCTAACTTGACCAGACTGCAGGATGAGGTGACCCAGAAGCCATCTGTGCAGAGCAGATGTGTAGAGGCAGATACAGGCTCAGAGAGAGAGAGAGAGAGAGAGAGAGAGAGAGAGAGAGAGACTGACTTGCATGCCAGCACCTGCTCTCCAGAAGACACCACTCTTCGGCAGGCAATTCTGAAACACCCTGTTGGGTTATTTCAAATTCATGTGCACATCCTGGCTGAGAGCAGAAACCTCCCAGGCACAACTGGGTCCCCTTCTCTGCCTTGTTACTACCCCAAATATTCTGTGAACCACAAACAAGCAGTAATGCCACATCTTAAGAACAGATGCCCAGATGGACACGAACTTATATTTCATTTTGTACCCTGCAGCTGTGAACTGATGCACGCCTTGTTCAAGATGTAAGTAACATGGGCATGACTCCTTCTTGACAGCCATAACCCAAGGCACTCACTGTATATAGACATTTGCTATTATTACAGTGTTGCCCGCTTCATTTGAATGCCTGTCTCTTCCAGTTAGTATCACAGGAGACAGCAGAACAAAGTGCTGAGGACACTTTAGAGCAACATACAAATATATAGTGTTAATAATAATAATAAATACCACCATATATTTGCTTCTTTATTCTTAGATGGCTTTTTTGTATATTTCTCAGTCATTAGAGAAATGTCATACTTTAGATTGCTAAAAGTGTATATTCAACCTAATTTTCACTTGAATGGGATCATTTGTTCAGATGATGAAGGTGAGTGGGGAGGGAGATGTGTTCATTTATGCAACAAGTGTATGCTGCAGCAACAGCAAGTGATCAGGCCCACTAACATACATACCTGCCACCTGCCAGGTGGTCAGTTTGTGCAGCATCTTACTTAATGTTCACAACATCCTTTTAATCCTATTCCTAATGATCAAATGAGAAAATCAAACATGAGAACCATAATGTAACTTCTAAGGGTCTAAAGATGATATCATACTGAGACAAATATCATCCAAAGTCTATACTTTTTGTTTTTTATTTATAGCACTGAGGTAATTTCAGACTTACAGAAAAGATATGTGGAGAATAAAGAATTTCTGTGTTCTCTTCCTAGGTTCTGCATTTTTCAATATTTTACCATATTTGTGTTCTCTCTGCCTTTTCCCACCTACTTTGTGTTACTATATGTGTAGATAAGCCTATTCTTCGGTTTAGTCATAGTATAGGAATCAAAGTCTGAGAGTTAACATTGATTTTTTTCTAATCCATTAATGCAACTCAACTTGTCACCAAATGTGTTACTAATATCCCTTATAAAAAAAATTGTACTCTTTCAGTCTATGAGTATGTGTTCCATTTAGTTGTCACATCACTACTCTCTTGATTAAATTGCTCTTTAATCTTTCAGTCTCTTTTGTGACCTTGATACATTTGAATAGTTCATTTTATAAAATTCCTCAATTTGAGTTTGTATCATGCTGTCTCATTATAAGATTTATGTGTATTTTGGCAGAAATATCACAGATGCAATGCTATATTCTTAGTTAACCATGTCAAGAGACACATGAATGGGATTGGTCCTAAAATCAACCCCACTTAGTTAAGGTAATATTTGTCAAATCAAGTTACAGTTTTTCCAATTAATAAATATTTAGTGGGGAGACCATTTGAGACTATGTAAACAGTGTTCCTAAATAAACTTTCTATTGTGAAGAATAGTTCCCCTTTTCATTTGTTTACCTACGTATTTATTATATATCTAAGGACTATTTGACTTCTTTTTTTGATGTTATAATCTGTTAACATCATTGTTTATTTTATTGCTCAGGTTTGGCCACTAGGATTCCCTTCAGGCCAGTTCTTGTGTCCTCTTAACAAATCCTTTTTATTTTTCAAGAACTTTCTTATCTTCTTGGCACAATAAAATATTCCACAAGCTTCTTATATTTTCTGTATCCAGCTCAGGAATTAGCCACATTTTTTAGAAGACCCAAATTCTTATAGAAAATGTTATTTAGAGAGCAAAGTTTTTGTATTAGGTGTGTTGCTTATACTGGGTGTGCCATTGCCTCTAGACCTTTACAGCCAGCAGGCTAACGAACACATGCACACACATGTACACGGGGCTGTAACTATTGTTGTCTGTATATGTTAAAGACTGTGAGATCACATTGAGAGTGCCACTTCTAATCTAGCATAAAAGCATTCTAGCTTTTATTCTTTCCACATTTATAACTCCCTTCCCCACCAGTGAGAATAATCTGGTTTCTGTTGTCCTCAAACTTAATTCCTCCCTCCTTCTCCCTGTGTACTTACTCTGCATGAAGAGGAACTGGGAACTTGTAAGTATCTTCTTACAGATAACTGAAAGAGCTGTGTGCATAAACAGAACTGATTTCTAAAGATGTCATATCCCAGCCTACTCATGAACAAGTGAAGTGAAATAATCAAGAAAAAACTTTCTTTTGGTGGTTATCTTTTCATTAACTCTGAACTTTAGTTTTCTTCACTGTGTCAGTTTTACACTGAAAAAGGTATCTTAGTTCTAACATTTTATAAATGTGTGAATCGAAAATTTTAAAATCATCTGGAAAAGCCTTAACTTGTTCTTTCTGCTGTACTCTTGTAGACAGTTATTTCTACATGTCTGCAAGGTGTCGAGAGAGATGTATAGTGCTACTTTTTGGAAATATGATGAGGTTTAAACTAATTTTTTGTCCTTTCTTTGGTTTTTGTGAGCTGTTAAAAAAAGAAGTGAATTCTTGTTCAAGAGCTATATCACAGGACATCAGAGACAATGTGCCACTGTGTGTCAGGAATACCTAATTTTTCTTGATTTAGATCCTAGATCTAATCCTTCCCACTGTCCCTTCCCACCCCAGGCAGATTGTATGCCCTATATAGTGTTCTCAAAGCACCCAGAGCTTAATTGTGCTTTTATTCTCTACTCTGCATTTTTACAATTGTCAATATACTTGTTTGTCTCTTCTCTCCTGACTGGATGAGGAGGGCCTGGAGTAGAGATTGCACCCTCCCCAGCCTCTACAACACAGTCAGGGCACAGTACACATGTACTGAATAAATGAAGTATCACAGACTTATTTGACCAAGTGAACAAGGGATGAGAGTAGCAACCCCAATGCAAAGCAGCATGTCAGTGAACTGGAAGGTAAAAAATAAGAAAACTATAAAAGTTTAAATCCATCAGTCATTTTAAAATTCCAGTGTTTTAGATGTGGTGGCGCATGTCTGTAATCCTAGTGCTTGAGAGGCTGAGGCAGGAGAATTGCCATGAGTTTGGCAATTCTCTTTCGTATCCTAGCACTTGAAAGGCTGGCCTGGGCTACAAAATGAGTTCAAGTCCAGCCTGAACTGCATAATGAAACCCTGTCTCAAAAAGACCAAAAAAGAAAAAAGAAAAAAAAAAGTTCCAGGGTCTTAAACTTTTGTCCCAACAGACATCTTACCAACCACAAAAGTGACAGATGTAAATTTCATATATTATTCTTTCCTTAATGCTCCCTAAGAGTGGGGTCATGTTAAAAAAAAAAAAAAGGCATGGATTATCCACTCAGTAGAGAATATCTCCAAGTAAATAAGTCTATTTATGATCAGGTAGATGAAAAAGCCTCTCTTCCTTTAACCTCTCTTCCTTTAAAACCCACCTAGATAGCTGGGCATGGTGGCACACGCTTTTAATCACAGCACTCGGGAGGCTGAGGTCAGAGGAGCATTGTTGAGTTCGAGGCTGGCTTGGGCTACAAAGTGAGGGAGGCCAGCCTGAACTACGTAGTGCGCCCCTGTCTCAAAAAACTAGGGCCAGGAGTTTGGCTCAGTGACTTACACCCCTGCCTGACAGGCATGAGGTTGTGAGTTTGATCCCCGTTGCCACCAAAAAAAATAAAAATAAAAAATAAAAAAATAGAATACACCTAGGGTCATGTTTTGGTAGTATACATATTATAGCACTTCACATTTTTCAAAAGTGAAAATGACAATAACAGGTTAACTTTTTTTAAATTACCAAAACATGTCTTGACCTCTGAAAACTGTTGTTGCAAATAATCTGCACTCTCCAGTTTCCAGGGGCTATTTCTTCATACCTTTTAAAATGCCAAAATACCAGGTGACAGCTGTTTCTGTTCTAAGACATTCCTCAAGTGTCCTATTTTGATGTCATCATGTAATGTCTTTCTCTTGACATACCACTCATCACTCAGTAGCCTTGTTGATATGTATCACTGCATAGTTCGCTTCACTTTTTTTTTTTTTTTTTTTTCTCTCGGCACCGGGGATGAACTCACAACCTCACGCCTGCCAGGGCAGGCGCCTAAGGCACTAAGCCAAACTCCCAGCCCTGGTTTTTTGAGGCAGGGTCGCACTATGTAGCTCAGGCCGGCCTTGCGCTCGCGTTGTAGCCCAAGCCGGCCTCGAACTCACAACGCTCCTCCTACCTCAGCCTCCCGAGTGCTGGGATTAAAGGCGTGCGCCACCACGCCCAGCTCGCTTCACTTTTTGTATCCATGTTACTTTTCCAGTGGGCACTGTTTCTCTGAAATCTAGAGAAAAAATTTCAGCAGCACTCCAGATTGGACCAAGGCTTTTCTTTGGCTAGTAAGTTCCTTTGTGAACATACAAATATACAAGTTAGCAGTCTTTGTTCCCTCTTAGCCCTTCTTCCCTTTAAAATTGCTATCTCATTCTAATCTCGTATACTCTCTTAATTACATCTGATAAAGAGATGTGATATCCGCCAAAACTTGTTTCTCAGTTCAAATCCTGCCTTTGTAACTGTTACCTCCAATATTGTTCTACAAGCATAATTTTAAATTTACCTCAACAGGTATGCACTGAGTACTTACAATATGCTGTACACTGTGCAAGGCATTGGTGCCAAAAAGACCAAATTAAATGTTACTTTGTCTCTGTTCCTCAAGAATTCAGAGTCTAGCGGGAAAGGCAGTTATAAAAGTTCTCATTTTAATGGGCTAAGCATTTTAATACAGGGCTGAATATAATTCTGATGTAATCTTGCTGAGGTAGAGGTCAGGGAGACTTCCCAGGGAGGAGGCGCAAATATTTGAACTGGATCCCTTGGGGAAGAGGAAGAGTTTCTGCCAGGGAGAGGGTAAGGTGAGAAGGGCATTCTAGGGGAAGGACACAGTAAACACAGGCGCTCTGGCAGGAAAGCACATGATGGCTTCAGCAGTGGCAGGCAGTGTTTTTGCATCAAGATCAAGCCTGTGGCATCCAACTTTGTAATAGGAAAGTGGAATCTTTACTTGTACCCAGATTGTTAAGGATCTTGAGTGCTTTAATGTTAGAAGTTTCGACTGCACTCTGTACACAGTGGGGAGCCTAGGAGATCAGTAAGGCATACTTCTGAATGTGACTGATTTTGTCATGGAGGTGTGACCTTGGGGTATGTTTCCAGCCCTTCACCCCCTTCTATTGTAGTTTCTGGCTGCCATGAGCTGACCAGCTTTGCTCTGCCCTGTCCTTTTGATATAGGAGAAATGTAACTCCCAATCTGCTAGATGTCAATTGTGCTGAGTTCGTGTACCTCCAAATATTGAAGAATAAATGCCAAAGGACAGTGGAAGTTAAGAGTAGGAAGGGTTTATTGAGACGTAACTCCTGAGAGACAGGACTCCTGAAAGTAGACTGCCACTGAAGCCATTTGTTAGGGGTAATCTATACAGCAAAGCCACAAGATGAGTACAACATGGGTCAAACTACTCTCAACCTATAGGATTACAAGTATAGCTGATCCAATTGGGAAATGAGTCATGTAGCAAGGGTGCATAGAAAGAACAAAGGCATATTTGGGAAGGAAGAGGTCCAGATGCCCTGGTCAGCCACCTGCCTAGGCAACTGATGCCTATCTGGACCTCCTGGGCCAAGTGGTGCTAATTATAATATAATCTCAAGGTATTTATCCTTTAGGGAGGCATATAGGCCTGGCCTTCTTCACGTGTGCCTCAAGCCGCAATTTTGATGTCTTCATTTTTCTGCTGACTTTCTTAAGAGCCCAGGCCCTTTCTGTGTGTGTGTATATATATTTTTTTCTTTTTTTTTTTTTTTTTTTTGTAGCTGGGATTGAACTCACAACCTCACGCCTATCAGGCAGGTGCTTAAACCACTAAGCTAAATCGCCAGCCCTATTTTTTGGGACAAGGTCTCACTATTCAGTTCAGGCTGGCCTTGAACTCACTTTGTAGCCCAGGCTGGTCTCAAACTCGCAACAATCTTCCTGCCTCAGCCTCCCGAGTGCTGGGATTACAGGCATGCGCCACCACGCCTGGCTGTGTATATTTATTGCTATCTAACTTAGCTACCTATAGTACTTTCACCATAATGTTTCTGCAGCCACCCAACCATGGACTGAGTCATCTGAAATAGTGAGTCAAATTAAACCTCTCCTCCTTTAAATCATGGGTGTTCAGTGTTTTGTTCTAGCAACAAAAAGCTGACTAATACAGAAAACCACACAATTTGAAATCAAAAGGCCTTTTTTGGGGGGACTCAGAAATGTTTTGCCTGAAAAGGAACTGAGTTCATTAATACTAACCTTTTGTGTCACTTAGGAAAATTATATAGCCCAGCTTTAGCTTTCATACCACTTGATGCCTTGAATTTGACATAAAACTTAAAATCAATCACTTATGTCACAGCTTCTCCAAAGTGATCACTGGTTTCAACCAAGTTTATCCCTGTACTGTTCAAGCAAGACGTTTCCCTTTGCATGTTTACTGATGAAAAATGCTTGAACTTTAGAATCCAACCTCTGAGAAGAGATGAAGAATGCATGAAGCTGTCACCAGCAAAGAGATCAGTAACATACATTACAACTAGGGCATTTCAGCAACTCAGGGAGGTCTGTACAGGTGGCTACAGCTTGATTGAGGTGAGCTGGGTTGAGGCCTTATCCCAAGCAGCAACTAAGGAATGAGGGATATGGAAAGACAAGAATTATGCAAGGGAACAGAAGCCCATCCAAATAAAGTAGGTGCTGAGCAGAACTTTGGTCCTTGTCAAATGTACTAAATATGCTGAGGGGAAAGTTTGGTGCTAAGAGCTAAACAAATCAGAAGGTAATTAGAGAAAGGCCAATTTTCATCTGGTATGCAGGTACCCAGAGCCCATCCATCCAGTGAGCATCTCGATGAGTTAGAAAGAGTAATTGTGTTCATGGTAACCTTTAAGGTTTTGTCTCACCAGCCCATAACCAAATGGGAAAAACTCTGAAGACTTAAGATCATGCATTTTAGCCACTGGACAGAGTTGGGAGGCAGGGACGGCACCCAGGGCACTGCTAAGTTTCCAAGCAACTTCACGATTTGGCAGCCCAAGCCAGAGCCAACTGGCAGAATGACAAGGGTGTTTCCCCTTGGACCAGCTTCGTAATAGCTCCCAGGAATACATTGTACTACCCATTCTTCATGTTCTGGTGCTGGACTTTTAAGATTCTTGGTAATTTTCTTTAAGTAGCATCATGCCACATACATAATAGCAACGTTGCTTTCAACCACAAATGTCTACACACAAAAGCACTACCCCTGCCCTCATTTGGAATGCATTGTGTGCCAAACCGAGTCTTTTAAAGCAGTCATTTTGAAGCTCTGTAATTGTAGCTGTATGTCAGATCTCCACTCTCTCAGCCTCTCAGGTTTACTCCGGGGGTCTGGTTAAAGTGAATACATGAAAACCTGTAATAGAAATCCTAGACTTATATTACTATAATATTTATGGTAGTAAACACAGAAAATAAAAAGATGCCCCACTTACTTTTTTGTTATTTGAAACTATACTCGTTCATTCATTGAGCAAATATTTTGGTAGATCTGCGGTGTCCAGGCACTGTCCTGACATGGGGATTAAGATATTATGATATTAGTTCCTGCCATTTTAGAATTTGAAGTCTATGGAAGGAATGAAATAAAACAAGGCAAGCAATCAGATAATTGTGACAGTGCCACAATAGAAAAGAAGGGAAGGTCTTGACAAAGAAGAGAGGGTCACACTTCACATACAAGAGCCCTCTCTGAAGAGGGAATGTTCCATCTAAGACTTGAGCGATGCGAAGGAGCCCAAGAGGGAGAAACAGTCTGGCTCAAGAACAGCATGAAGCCTTGAGGCAAGAAAGGCATTAGTTTGTTGCAGGGCCCCAGCTGTTCAGTGTGGTGGGGATGTCGTGGGACATAGAGCAGAGCAGTGGAAGATTGAAGGGATTAAGTGGAGGCCCAGTCATCAAAAGCCTTGTGGCTCATAGTAGGAAGTATGGATGTTATCTTGAGTATAAAAACAAACTGCTATGGAGTTATAAACTGGACTGTTATGTGATGCTATGTACATTTTTAAAAGTCTCGATGCCTTACGTAGCTCAGTGGTAGAGTACTTGCCTCCTATGCGTGAGCCCTGGGTGTGAGCCCCAGCCCCACCGAAAAAAAGAAAGAATGAATGAATGAATGAATGAATAAATTGAGTCAGGGAGATTCTCATGTGGAGAATGGAAGGGGTCAAAGTGGTTGTTGGGCAACAAACACTCCCTGAGGGAGGTACTGCCTGGTCATGCCGCCTTGGGGTTGTCCCAAAGATGGTAACTAGGGAATTCAGGCCTTGTCATTAATTTTCCTTCACACTACTTTTCTTCTTAATACCCAAAGCATTTATCTCTTTCCCTGTTGTGCCAGAAGTACTTTAGCCATTCAGGTGAACCATTCAGGTAGGAACCTAGCTCTAATACTTTAAACAGAATCCTAGACCTGGTAGGTGTCATTTTCACTTTGCAGGTTGTTGAATTCATGCCAACTTCTCACCGTTCTGTAACTCTGTTCCTATTATATGGAAGACACTCACATTCACTAAATGTTTGTTAAATTGACTGTACTTGGATTCCCACTAGTTTGGGAAGAGGAGAATTAAAGGATCCAACAGGATCTCTTTATTTCCTTTCTGGATATGGGATGTGTCTGACATATGCCATCCTCAGAGAGGAAGTAAAGAGGAGATGGAATATGTCATTGCGCTTTTCAAACATTAGTACTGTTAGTCTAATGTGGATGCAGTTCAGGGAGAGTCATAAAATGATTCTGCTAGAGTAAAAGGTGATGTGTACATGCAAAAAGTTTTTTAAAAAGCATCTGGTTAAAATTTAATGTGGCTGAAAGCATTGCTATTTTTTTCTGTTTCATTTACTCAAAGTATGCTTTGGAGATTTTCCAAAATAAAAGCTCTGAGGTGAGAGAAATTTCAGCCCCAACAATAACTTGAAAATTGGAAGTTGGAATAGTGACTGTTTTTTTAACTGTCTTAACTCTGTCACCAACACTGTGGTGATTTGATTATATGTGACATGTCTGGTTTCTGGTCACTAAATTATACACTTCTGCTACAGGAATAAATCTCCCTCTTCTTTTCTTTCATGGTAAGTAGATTTGGGGGCAGAAATGAGAATGATGGGAAAAATTAAGAAGGTGGGGAGTTCAGGCCTTTTCAGTGGCCTCCAGATCACAGCAGGTCACCCTGACCTTCTCTGAAGCTTCCTAAGATGTAGAGCCTGCTGTAAACCAGCCATAGAATGGCGCTCTCTCCACAGCCCTATCACCCACCTTTGTTGGTGGCTTTGTTTTAACAAGACAGGGAACTACTTTACACCCCCAAATGGCAAAGGGAGCCATCTGAGACTTGTGTGGGAAGGGAAAGGATGGCACACCTCAGTCAGGAAATAGATTTAATGCCTTTGGTGGTATGTCTAGCATAGAGAAGTCCTTCAGCGTGTGGTTGCAGCAATTACTGCTGCTGTTCTTTTTATTGCTGATAGCAGGGGTTCATAAACTGATTAGATATAAGTTTCAAGTTGTCAGGTTTGCCTGTTTGCACTGTTTCTCCACCAACCCCCTCTGCACTTCCTCAGGCACTGCTTTAAGTAAGGGATTTATGTATATATTTCATGGCACATCATTTATGTCTGGCTTCTTTCTGTTTGCCGGGCAGAGGGTGATTTGTTACTATCTCACTTCAGTGCTTCTTATGAGGAACTGTAACTCAATTAATTTCCATAGTCATCTTTTGCAATTTGCTAAACAGCTCTGTGATCTCAGGTGCCTCATTGTGCTGGAAAGCAGGAAGCATGATACATCTAATCCTTCACTTAGAAGAGCAAAAAATAATCTTTTCAGTTAGGAGCCTGGGAGACACATCTATTTATAAAAGCAAAGATTTGCTACTTCTCGGACTACTTCCTACCATCTGCCCCATACCCACCCTTGAAAGTCATGGCTGAGCACATCTTAGTGAAATAAATATTGTAATGGATCAAGTAATTAGCAGGCAGAATTATGCTTGGTCTGTAACCTGACTCTAACCACTGACTTCAGAAAATTAATTTCATACAACATAGCACCTTAGCTGTGTGCTGCCTTAGAAGTTTGCACTCATCTCTCCCTTGCAGCCAGATTGGTTTTTTTCTATTTCTGGACTAGTCAAGTCAGTGAGTCAGGTGGCCCCAAACTCTTCCTGTGGGTTAAAGCGGCATCCTGACCTGGACATGTGTTCTACATAGCAAATTATAAAAAGGGAAAACTCTGTTCTGTGGCATAAAAGTAAGAGAAACTGGAGAGTTGAGTGAGGCAGGTATAAACTAGCCAATGTAAATAAATTCAAGCCCTAGGGCCTGAGTGCAACAAGATGTACAACATAGAAAACTGTGATCAAGAATAGTGCTATTCTGTATTAAAAAGCACCTGCTGAAGTGAAAGGTCATGGTAATGATTTCCAGCAAATCCTAATCACCAAACTAGAACAATTTACACAGTAAGATAAACCATTCTATGAAGATCTATTTATTCCTGTACCACAGTGAACTGATTTTTGTGTCCTCCCCTGTCTTCTCCAATAGCATTCTTGTATAAAAATAATTACCCTACCCATCTTCCTGAATCCTTGAGCTATTTCAACAGCTAGTGAATTTATTGGGGTCTCACATGCTTTGATTTCTGTAAATGGAATTTGCTACATGATTTCAGAAATTTTTCATGTTCTTAAAACATGACATAATGAGTTCTCTTGTATATTAAAGTGACAGTATTGAAACCAAAATGACTTTGAAGAGCTAGTTCCAAGCTGTTAAATAATCAAAGGAAGTTCCTATCTATTATAACTTCAGTTACAATTAATAAGTACCTGAAATTATTGTACGTCTCCTGAGTAAATGAATGTTTTGTTGTCATTATTGCTTTTGTTTTAGCCCATAGACACTTTTAATAGTGACCAGGTTCCCTCTTTCACATTGGTACCTACAAATTTAGAATGAAATATGTACATTATCGATAGCCAGTATATGTTTATCATAACTCCTAGATTGACCTTAGTTTCAGTCCTTATATTTCTCTCATTTCTACTCCTACTTTTATACTACCTTTTGTATTTTTATAATTTTATAAACTTTTTAGAATAAGATGGCCCGTACTTAACTAATAGCTATAGCTGGGAAAAAGAAAAAAGAAATTTGGGCAGATAGTGAGGAAGGAAGAGAAGTAAGAAATGAAAGCAGGCATGCAAACTATACAAGTCTCAGTAACTTGCCCCAACCCTCATTTTCTCCTCTGTGAAATGCTGAACTCAGCTTAATTGTGGGCCTGAAAATGATTTTTAGGTAATGAATATGAGCACGCTTCATAATGTATAGAGCATGTGTTTTTAGATAACGAATATGAGCACACTTCATAAAGTATACAGCAGGTTTCCTGTGACTATTTAAAACCATTATCAAGTGATGCAGTTCTCCATTGCCAAACCTGTGGCGTAACCCTCATTCATCTCTTCCCAGTAGAAGAGGCTTTCCTGTGTTCTGAGAACTGGGCCCCAAATGTTCTGAGAGCCTTCTTGCAGCTGACAGTCATTCTTCCAGTGAGAACCAAAATGCTTAGAGCATCATAGAGGCAGTGTCCTGACCTTAAAGATGGTTCTAAAATCTCCAAGTCTAACATAGTTCCATACCTTAGCAGACCCTGAAATTAGGAAATGTAAACCACCAAGTACTGGGGAAATACATGATGAGTAAATCCTGTTTATTTCAACCTCTCTGTACCTTCCAGGAGAGCTGGTAAGGACATGGTTCACAAAATTCTCTTAAGTCAGCCCTCCTTTCCATACACATTCCCACTGAGACCTGGGGACATCTCCATCTTCCACTTAGAAACAGTAGAACTATGACCTCTTTGACATAGTACCAAATCAGAGCCTCTTGGTGGATGCAGTACATATGGAATGGCAATCATGGATACAGTCTTTGGTAATTATCACTGTTTAACCACTGTTGATAGTGATCCTGTTAGAAATAGTTCTGCTCACAGGTAGTTGAAGGAGAAAGGCCAAAAATTACAGCACACATGACTCATCCTTGTCGGAGGCCAGCTATCCTCTTAAAGTAGGATTCCTTTCAGATCAGATCAAAGCTTCCCTTCGGTCCCAATGGTGCCATGTTCCAGGCCAGACTGTCCAGGACAGCAGATGAGGATAGGACAAGAGTGAGAGCCCAAGCTATCCAAATGGGATGCTTGCCCTACCTGCCTGCACCTTGCCAAGTATACATAAAGTGCTTCGCAGTGCAAGGCCTTATCATACCTGCAACTTTACACATGTTGTTCTGAAATGGTCTTCCTTTCTTGGTCTGTGCATTGAAATCCTATTCTTTTTCTAACATCAAAATAAGTTCACCTCTCTTTGGATGCCTTCTCAGATCCTCAGTTCAACAAAATATAGTTTTGCCCTCCTTGTCCCCCTACTGCTACCTACTCTGCATGTTGTATTTCAGTTATTTTTGTCACAATACTAGAAAAAAATGTATTATTGTATATAATATTTATTTCATTAAGAAACCAAAAAAATTCTAATTTATATCAAACAGAAAATAATAAGCCAGGCATCATGTTGCACTTTTGTAATCCCAGCTACCTGGGAGACTGAGGCAGGAGGACCCCAAGTTCAAGGCCAGCCTGGACAACCTGGTGAGACCCTGTCTCAAAAAAAATAAAAAGGGTTGGGGATGTAATTCAGTTTGAACCTTTGGTTCCAGTCCTGAGCCCTAATAAAAGAAAAGAAAATGATAACATATGGGTAGAGGTTGTTAATTTTTATACAGCTTTAAGCACCATTAGAAATTCTAATGATGTTGTGAGAGACAAACCCAGACAGCTAAATGCACATTTTTGTTTAGATATAATTTACATTTATTGAAGAACTCAGACTGTAAGTGTACTGTGCAATCAGTTCTGACCAAGACCTAGAATATTCCCATCACACTTGAAAGTTCCCTAAGATCCTTACACAATCAATCCCTACCTGCCCTCACTCCTTGACCACCACCAGGAGAAATCACCGATCTGATTTCTGTCAGCATATGTTGCCTACTGCAAAAGTCCCTATAAATGAAATCATATAGGGTACACTTCATTGTGTCTGCTTCTTTCACTCAGTGGTGCTTTTGAAATGCATCCAGGTTGTTGCATTTATTAGCACTCCTTTCCTTTTATTGCTCAGCAGTATTCCATCATACGAAGAAATGTGTGTTCATTAATCTCTTCTCTCATTCTTGAGCATCTCTCACATTGTATTTTTAGTTTTAATTTTTAAATTATCATACAGTTATATCATGGCGCCCTTCTTTTTTTTTTTTTTTTCTTTTGACTTGCAGGTCTCTGAATTTTAACACAGTAATCAGATGTATGTGATTACCCTGATAATCAGTATGCAGACAGTTCTGTCATCTTAGATAACTCCCTGGTACTTCCTTTAGGGTCCTAAACCATCCCCTCTCCCAAGCCCCTGACCACCTTATATCTGTTCTTCATCACTGTAGTCTGACACTGCATTTTCATTGTTTATGTGCATGTCCACCTTCCCCACCATACTGTCAGCTTCTCAGAATAAGGGCCACATCTTTATATTTTGCCTCCTTTAGGACACAGTACAATACTAGGTACATAGCAGGTGCCCATTGAATATTTGAAGGATGAATGAATGAATAATATCCATGTGGCCATAAAATGAATCTTTTCATAATTCTTAGGGGGAAAAAGAAAGTAGAGGATTCAAGAATACCAACATTAACTTTATAGGAAAATTTTAGACCTTTTTTTTCAGAGCAATAATGATTTTATGATTTTAAGAAATTCTAAAGAATGCTGTCTAGTAACTGCTATTTGAAAGAATATATTGAGTCACATAGAATTAATAATCTGTCCAACTCAGCAGATGTTTGACTATACTAAAAATATCAACTACTAGCTCAATTTAAACATGAAAAGTTTAAACATGCTTCTTTGTCTATTACCATTCTCAAAGTATATTCCAGAAATATAAAATTCTCCCCCAGAGCTTTTAACATATTTTCCAGGTCTTCTTAGCATAAGAATCCTCTACGTTCTGTATAAAGAAACTTAATAGTTGTAGTGTTACTTTTGACTGAGGTTTCAGTTTCCATATTTTTGTCAATGTCAGTGTCATCTTTATCTAAAATTTGTCATTATTACTACAAGTGATACTTGATTTTTTATAGTTAGTGTCTCCCCTGGAATATATTCAGTTCTTTTCAGCTTCGTATTTACTTTTCTTTTCCCTGCCAGTGTTTATTAGTGCTCCCTTTTCATTAGTCACAATGCTGAAGTGATTCTGTATATATCATTCTTCTCCTCTTAGTTTCACCTACCAGGACATTACTTCTTACAAACCAAGACATTTGCCAGCTATATGTCACATTTCTCTAAGCAAATAAATTCTCTCCATATGCTTAGGATATACCCTGGAGCTCTGGAGCCTATTTCCCCCTTTAAAACAGAAGGGGGAAACAGCTGTTTCTCAATTCCTATAAAGTGTATCCTGTTTTATAGATCACACTGTACAGCTCTATTTTGATGTCTGTAAAATTACTTGGTCATTGAAATTATGAATTTCCTGAACCTAAAGTTTCCTCTCACATTAGGGAAGAAAAGATTAATTCTTCAGGATGTTTCAGTGTACCACATAGGCCATGAAGCCTTCTGTGTAGTTTGTTTTGGTAGCTACAATAGGGCTCACAGAGAACTATCTTCTAATAGAGCAGCACACTGGAACTGTTAAGACTCATATTAAGTGGTCATTTCATTCAGTGTTTCAATGGATACTGACTGAATAGATCTACCAGATTCTATGGATTGAGCTCCTTTCCCTTCACATGCCCCTCTGTCATCCTGTTTCTGCCCTGGAGCCTGCTGACCATGGACTGAAATCTATGAGGCAAAATAAACCTCTCTTAAATTGTAGGTTTTGACAGTGACAAAAAAAATTAAGTAAGACAGCCTTCCAGAGTGCTGGGATTACAGGTGTGTGCCACCGTTGCCAACTGGCCACCTGTTTTTGTATATAAAGGTTTGTTGTAACACAGTTACAAGCACTTGTTTATACATCATCAGTGATTTACATATTGCAGAATGTGCAACTGTGACAGAGAACTATGACCCTCAAACACAATTTACTATGTACTGGTCATTTAAGAAAAAATTTACCATCCTTCTTGGAGAGAGGAATACCGCCAGGTGTGGGGGCACACACCTATAATCGCAGTACTTGGGAGGCTGAGGCAGGTGAATTGCCATGAGTTCAAGGCCAGCCTGGGCTACATAAGTGAATTCAAGGCCGGCCTGCACTATATAGCAAGACCCTGTCTAAGAGAGAGAGAGAGAGAAGGGGGAAGGGAGGGGAGGAGAGGAAAACACCAAGGAAACATGTGGTCACTAAAGATTAGGATAGCAAAGAACACCTTGGAGGATTTGAAGAGCTGGTGAAATAGGACAGTGCATGAAGTGAGGGACTGAGAAACAAACGACCTCATTGTTCCAGAAAACAATGGACACATTATGAAAAAGTTCAGGGGCCCCAGGTCAGTCAAGTAAGATGACCCAGATGACCATTTCAGGAGAATTTGTGTTACAGATTGTGTTAAACCATTTACATTAATTATGTCAGAACTTTGTGTAACAACCCTATGAGGTAGGCACAATTAATAGCCCTTTTTTATAGGTGAGAAAACTAAACTACAAAAGAGCCAGTAAGTTTTCTGTGATCACACAGCTTCAAAATGATAGAGATGGCATTCCAATCCAGGCAGCTTGATTCTAGAAAGCCTCATTTTAATCCCTGTACTATATTGTTATGACAAGTAGGGGATTATTGGTGTCCTTTGCTGGAGTAATTTCAGTGTCACCCTTGACACTGAATGGAGGTGGCATCAAAAGAGTAATAAGAATGTTTACCAGTCCACATCTACTCATTCAATCTTCTCAACCACCTCCTTTTATATATTAGGAACTCATAGCACAGAAACGTGATCTAACTTGCCCAAAGCCAGCTAGTGAGTGACACGGATGTGATGTGACTCAGGGTGTTCTGGAGGGGAACAGCTTGGTACCTGACTTAGCTTGACCTCTCTGCATCCCTGCTAAGCTCCACCCATCCCTGGCTCTTGGCCAGTTGTCTGAGATTTTTGGCTCTAATTCTCCCTCTCTTACTACTCCCTGTCCCACAATGTGATAGTCATTTAGAAAAGTAGAAAAGAAGAAAGTTCAATATGTTATTGAGTTTTTAAAATATTAATAGGGTACATTACCAAAACAGAAGGTTCTTAGATCAATAGAATCATACCTTAAAATATATATGATTTTTATTTTGATTAAATGAGAATACCACCGGTGCCGCAAAAAAAAAAAAAAAAAAATGAGAATACCATCAGAAGACAATGAGGAAAGAATCATTCATGATGATGTTAGGATAACTAGTTAACTATTTATAAGTTAGAACTTCGCTTTATACCATACAACAAAAGTCTAGTCCATATAGATTTCAGTTAATTTTTTTTAAAAAGTGTAGGGGGATATAGCTCAGCGGCATAGCGCCTGCCTGGCAAGTGCAAGGTTATGAGTTTAATCCCCAGGACAAATAGATAAATAAATAAATAAATAAATTTTTTAAAAAGACTAAACTACTTTTTTTTTTTTTTTTTTTTTTTTGCGGCACCGGGGATTGAACTCACAACCTCGCGCCTGCCAGGGCAGGCACTTAAGGTACTGAGCCAAACTCCCGGCCCTGGTTTTTTTGAGGCAGGGTCGCATTATGTCTAAACTACTTTTCTAAAAAAATAGAAGTGTCATGCCGGGGATTTAGCTCAGTGGCTCAAGCATTTGCCTGGTAAACACAAAGTCATAAGTTCAATCCCCGATACAAAAAAAAAAAAGTATCTACTTTAGGGTGGGGAGAACTTTTTCTAGGCATAATTATAACAATCACATGTGGCATATTTGATCTCATTACAATTAAAATGTGTAAATCAAAATTAATTTTTAAAATTAAAAAAGAAAAAGAATCAAACATCGATAAAAAAACATTAAACTTCTTGACACATGAACACAAGTTAAAAACATTCTTATAATAAATACATGTAGCTGATAAAAGAGTAAGATATTTAGCTTCACTTATAATCAAATGAATAAAATTAAAATGCTATATCATTTTTACCTATTAGTAATGTTAAAAAGATAATAGCTTAACTGGGGTATGGTAAAACAAACATTTTTTTTTTAAATTTTATTTGAGCGAAGAAAAACAAAACAAACATAAACTACAACAACAACAAAAAAAAAACGACATATATAGTAAAAACAACAAGCAAAAGAGACAAGCAAACAACTAGAGTAAATACACAACATTGCAGGTTTACAAAACCGGAAGATAGAAGCTTGACAATGGTTGCAATTTGCGCATCGTTATCTTTAAAATGGTTTCTTACATTAACAGATACAGACATGCAAGATTGATCCAATCATATGAGTATTA